>CALSBV010010255.1:447609-509652 GCA_943590825.1 Bovichtus diacanthus
TGTGTGTGTGTGTGTGTGTGTGTGTGTGTGTGTGTGTGTGTGTGTGTGTTGAGGTAGGGATAATTGGGGCAGACAGTGTTGGGGAGGTACGAGCGCAGCAGCATTATAATGCCTCTAACAGTGTTGGCAGAGTGAGCGACGCCTCTGGAGCTGCCATGGCACACAGCTCGGGGATTGGTAGTTATTGTTGGGTTTTCTCTATCAGTCACCTGCCAGCTGAGACGGGAGGCAGAGGTCACTGAAGCAAAGATGTCATGTATAGACAGTCAAACACGCAGTCTATAATATATTCAAACATTTTGAACATAATTTAGTGCAACCAATGTTAAAAGTTAGTCTGGAGCCCCGTTTTATACAGTGGACTTTAGTAACACGTTTTATTTCTTTTGACAGGGAATATATTTGTAGATTATTACCCAAGATTGAGACCGTGTTTACTTATACTTGGGGTTGGAATTATATTAAAATGTCAAACATTTAGACAGGGATATGATTGAACAATTAACTGAAAATTAAATGATTGCAGCTAAGGGTTTGCGTTATATATTTATAAATGTATTATTGGTTCTTTTCATGGGATCTTTTTAATCCTATTTTATCCAGTGATCAGTCGATGGTCGATGAAATGTTACATCATTAGTACCCAGTTACAGTTTTTGTCAACTTATTGTCATGTATTATTATTATTATTAATATGAGAAAGTAGTGACAACCAACTTGAAATAAGACAATTCTATTAAAAGAGCTGTTTTCAGTAAAACAAATTGACAGTACTGAGGCTTATTATGTCCCATCAACATGGTTCTTACATCACTGGAACCCTAACACTCTCCTCTATACATTCATGTTCAGATATTGTTTAAATGTATCACAAGCCTGGCTTAGTACGTCATGACTATGCCAAGCACCTGTAAATAAACCAAGAAAAAACAGCCTAGGATAAAAAGGGTTAATGGATTAATCAAGCAATGTTTTTTGTTTTGTGTCTCTAAACAATGAATTGAAAAGAAACTTTAATGCATTTATAGATGGGTATTAATTATTAGTTGCTACTCAGTGAAAATATTAATTTTCAGGTCGTGCTGCTTACAGGTCGTAGCTGTATCTTGTCTCCCACTTAAAGCAGGTTCTCTAATAACGGATCACAGTGGACTGGAGAGTGAGTGCATTATGGATTCAGTGTCGGAAAGAAACCATGCATATACTCATGGATTTGGCTTTCCACTTAGTGATGGTAATGTGGGTCAGTTATTAGAAATTCTAAGAAAAAATGCATCATTATGCCCTAATTTTTACATAAAGCTGCATGCATTTCACCCAGACGGCATCTTCCCAGATTGTATTATGAGTGAGTTTGGGAATTGGATGTGAGAACTTTAAGTGCACCATTAGTCAGTTGTTGTGTAGTTTTTTCATGAAGTGGTCACGATGAGCTCTTTTTCCATGAATCCATAAACGGAGCTTCATTACCAAGACTGAGTGCAAGACTGAATTTCAAGAAAATGCTAATTTTAAACTTTAATTGCAGCACAATATACAATGAGGCCCAAGTACTGCAACCTATAAGCATTGAATGCGAAAATGTCTATAATTCTCATCATTGTGAAAAATGTACTTTTAAAGGGGTGGTTGTTTTTGGACTTTGTTTGATTTACTCAAATTTCATAATATGTATTCCCTCTCTAAAGTTTGGGGAAAAGGATAAGAATAACTAATTAAAGAAATGTATTGTTCAAAAATTTGTATGAGGAAAATTTGTTTTTTGAACATTAAAGAATGTAAACATGTTCTCGTAGAAACCCCAAATATGAACCTGAAATTGAGCATATTATGTCTCCTTTAGAGAGGGAAAAGTTTCAGAAAATCCATGTGATGTAACTGCATGTGAACTGAACTATTGAGAGATAACTATACTAGTGTTTTGATTACCACTGCTGTGATCTGATAAAAAAAAAAGAGTTGTGCTCTGTCGTTTATCATCATTTACTCACATTTATCATTTGCAGTTTAAGATGAAATTTGCCATTTATTATACAAGGCAAGCCCAAAAAAGAAGGAGCACCAGCACTCGAAGAGATAATTCAGAGATCATGAAATAAATTGGATTCCCATCACAACAATTTTTTTATCATCACTTCATTTTTGTTACTTCCACCCTTCATATCATCAGAATGCACTTCTCTGCTTCATTCATGTTTTCTATTTTAGCTGCCTGTGCATCGTTGTAATAAAACTCCAGCTTAAATCGTCAGCAGCGCAGTAATGCTGCCTTTGAAAGGGCCTGTCATTTATGATGCTTTGTGGGGAAACTGTCAGCACTGTCTAGATATTTCTATTATTGTATGTTTGTCACTAAGAGATGACGCACGCTTAGTTGGTGGAAGCATCTCGTTGTATTACAGCTCGACGACAGCATCGATGTCGTTCTCCACTGCCTCGACTGTAGGTATAGATATGAGCCGGAAAATTTCATGCAACAGGAAGTAGTTAGAAATGTGTCTGTTGGCACATTAACATACTCAAGTAATGACCTGTGGTTGTTTTCAGAGCCGTGAATGACCAATCAGTCAGTTCAGTGTGTTCAATACTGTATGCGATCTACGGTTGACTGTTCGAAACACTATCAATACTTCTAAGAGACCGGGACGGTAGAAGATCAATAATCTATTTATGCTTGGAAGCTATTTTGCAAGCAGATCTTTTATCTATGTTAAACTAAATAATCCCTTGAAAATGTTTTCATTAGGGTAAAGACTAAATGTCTGAACTTGCCTGGACTAACATTCTTCAGTCACTTTGTTGGCCACAAAACCCAAATTAGGACCATATAAAGTCTGTTTCTGGAGTATCACACATTTACCGCCTGAAAGGGGGCTCTGTATTGTTTGTAACAGGATCGTTCGCAGTAGATGGCAGCTGCATGCGCGTTTGATTAATAACGGTTATAAATGGATTCTAAAGGCGAGCCAGAGTTGCACCAAAAAGTGTCTCAAACTGTCCACGGAGCTTTAAAGCTCCACTGGAGGAAGCAGGATACAATAATTATTGATTTATTGGAGAAATAATTATTCTTTGGAAAATACTCAACATGGATGTATCACCGGTAGAAAGTGGATTATACTGCTGGAGTGGTTTGAGATGTGTTGGCTCTGTGAAGTAGAAAGCTACATACTTTTCAGAGTCACCTTCCAAGCCTGCAGGAGGTGAGTATTTGGTACTCAAACTATTTTCATTGGAGTATTCCTTTGAGCATCCTCTCAGACTGTAGCCTTTCACCAAGTTTGATGAAAGTAGTGTTTCAGTTATCCTGCTGACAAACCGACAAACAACCCAAAATAATAACCTCACCTCCTTGGCAGAAGCAATAATACAGCCTGCCATCTTTTCCTAATCTGGCCCCCGGCTCCTCGCTCTCATCACCACTAAATGCCCACCTATGCAGACATGTGTCATCTAGCCAGCCTCTGATTAGCCCACCCTTAACAATTTGATTCCCATGGGTCCAAAACAAATACTGACACAGCTTGTGTTTATCTCGTCGTCACATTAACCTAATCGGAGACATGCCCTGACTACAAGTGACAAAATCGAAAAGCAGACCAACACAAATAAATTTGCCTCAAATGTATAGTGTACGTGTGTATATGCACTTAAGTTGTCTGTTCATCCTCTTCTAAGCCCTTTGCATTCTCTATGTTAATTTAGAGATGTACTGACGTGCAAAGTGTACTTTTTTAAGATTCCCATCAGACTCTCTCAGGAGAGCACCCAGTTGAGAATTAAAATTAGAAAATGAGCCTGACAGGTGCTTGTTTTCATTCCAGGTGATATCACTCATCAGGCGGGATCCGCTGAGCGAGCAGACAATGTTTGGTGTCTAATTTAGTTCTTCGTAGGCAGAAAGGAAGAGCTTTTTAATGAATGGTGATGGCTCGGAGACCATTAGAATGCAAGGAATTAACTTCATATGGCTCGAGTATAATCAGTCTTGTTTTTTTTTTAGTGGTCGTTGATTAAAGTGCAAGCCTATCAATATGGGATTTGTTTCCCATATTAGGTGTTTCACACCATTAGCCAAACTACCAGTGTTTGGAAAGTCGAATGTGCCATTTGGACTAATGAAGCAGATGCACCCATCTGTTGCTTACTTTGAAGACACCTTTAGTACAGGGTTATACTGGAAGCAACATCCTGTCTTGTTTGTGCCATCGACGCTGAAAAGAAATCAGTAACTGTATAAAAGCTGTGTTGAAGCTCTTATAGTTTTCCACTTCAGTGTAAATAAAACAATAAACTGATTTGTTTATGGCAAGTATGAGTCACTGTAAAGAGATATGACTGGCTCTCAGCCCCTGCTGCCACATTAACGTTATGATTCTGAATGCTACGGACTGCTACAGTCCGTGTTATAAGATCTGCCTCTGTGCATCAAACTCACTTCACTTATATCATACTGATATCCGACATAGCTTGTAACATTTCGTTTTAGAACAAGTCTTAAAGACCAAACCCTGGCGGTGGCCCCTGAAGGTTTATTACAGCCAACAGTGTAAATTTGGCAGGGGCAATATACAGCAAGTTTTAACAGAAATGTGGCAGAAAATGTAAAGCTTGTCGTGAATGTGGCGCTACAGTAAAGTTTATCGAGTAAATAGTAACAGGTTAAAGTCTGGGGAACATGAATATGACATGTCATTGCAATCTGTGCATTAGATTTACATTTTTCTTGTGTACAAGTGGAAACGAAAGTATAGGAACCTGACCAGATATTCGACGGCAGCTTTCATGCCACTAACGGTTTGGTAACAGTTGTGTTTGTACGTGTGTGTGTGTGTGTGTGTGTGTGTGTGTGTGTGTGTGTTTCACCAGGTGTGGCTGCTGCCGGTGCTGCAGGCGTTGAAGGTGTCTCCTCTCATAGAGAAGGTCAGCGACCACAAAGACTTCAAGAAGCTGCTCAGGACAAGAACCAACGTGCTGGTGGTCTACACAAAGACAGGTTGGAGAAACCCGACATCCACACATAATGGATATGTTTTTGGATCAGGCTGTGGAGTTTACCAGAATATATCTGGATTAAAGGGGGTGATGACAAGAAAAAAATTGCTCCCAGTGATTTTTTGTTATGCTACTACATATGGTCTAATATTTAGCAGCATACATTTCTGGTTGAGCATCCGTTGTTTCTGTCAAGGGAGGAGGCAGGAATAGCAATCCCATAATGCTTGTTATCCCAATGACTCTCACACAGCTTGTCACTGCTGAGGTCTTTGTGTGCTGGAAAACCAATTAATATTTGATGTATCTAATATCGCAGATATTTCATAGTCATACAATATGTTAGCCAATATGTCAAACAACTAGAAGAATGCCCCCTTTTAACAAGGGTTGTTTTTATTGTTACAGTAGATCAAAATTGTTATACTTTTATTTCTTGAAGAGCAAGACTTGGTTTTAATGCTGATGTCATTATGTATAAGGGCATAACTACAGAAAATTATAATTGGAGAAGGTGAGTGTAAAATTCACACTTTACAAAGAGACTCAGTTAGCATTTATTTCATCCAAATAGTGACGTTTTTTTTTAATGAATCCTTTCAACAGGAGATGATACACAGAACAGTCACAGCCAGAACCTTTTGACTGTATCTCCCCACCTTGTGCTGCTCCAGCATCCCAATTTAGAGAACTGAAACTAACTGTACCTGGAACAAGTTACAGGTGTAAGATCACATCTAAGTGATATTTCATTTAATTGTGAATGAGTAATTACAGTATAGGCACAATTGTCCCGACAATTCTAACATTACGGACTCTATCACAATGCATACATTCACATAGCTAGCGTAAGAGCACTTTATAGCCAGGCATTAGTGCAAGTAATTGTCTTCATTGGTATGTCACATTTTGTACTTTAATACGGCATTAACACACTAAATTAATTAGAATTTCTTTGGTCACCCTCTGTACTAAGAAAATGCAATCGCACAGTGGCGCTTTGCCCAAATCTGATATAATAGATTAAAAAACATTTTACCACAGTGTCTTCAGATATATTTAGAATGAATGTTCTGTGCAGTTTTAGCCTGCAGCCTGCTTTAAAGGGATGGTCGCAGTGTTCTATCTCAGTAATGAACTTAGAAATACTTATCTCGTAGAATTAGAGAGTAGTAGTTAAATGGAAAATAAAACACTTTATGCAGTCAAACAGGGTTATAAAGCAGCGTTTTCTTCCAAACATTAGGGAACCCTTAATGCAATCCAATAGATTTCATTTCCATTTCCATTTGCATATTTCTAGGAAGGAGAGGAATGCAATCTGCAGGCTTGTAGATGGAGCTGCTTGATATTACAAATGATTTCATTTGAAAGACCCTCCCATGCCTCAATAAGTAGCAGAGGACTTTCAGAGCCCCACAGCCACAGATGTAATTTGTTTTATTATTCATGGCCCATGTCAGCCTCCGTTAGCCTCCGTTAGGTCATTGGATAAGGCTTCTACGTATCGAGCTGTGCCTCTGATTGATCATGAGCTGCAGCGTCACACAGACATTACTTCTTTAAAGACACCAAAGGTTCCCCTCCCCATCCAGGTTTTCTGCCAAGCTGGTTTAATGTCTTCCTCACCAACCAATTATCTGACCACAGTAAAGACAATCTTGCCCCGTTCCCTCCCCATCACCATCCTCTGGCCCGCTGCTGTCAGTCACAGCCCATCAAACTTTAACAGTGAGCATATTAGAAAATCCACCAGCCAGTATCTGCTCCATACATGGTAATCCAGTAAACTGACACTGGATTGCCAGATGTTTTTGTTACAGACCCGGTGCGAGGCAGAACCCTGGGGTGTCATGTCAGTGCCCCTATATCTAAATATAGCCTTGGCCTGGAGCGTTGAGAGGAATAGTTGTATTTATGCAGTGAATAAAACACATTTGGTTTCGGGGGGAATATCACAATGATGTATTGTGTTACACAAGGACTAGAATATTACACTTTGTTTACTTTACTCGCAGGAATCTAGTTTGCTTGCCATATCTGATGAAAATCAGTAATATTACTATGTGTGTTGTTGTAGCTGGTACAGTTTATTACACACTAGTTTCTCCTCTTTCCTAACACAGAAAGCAAACTGCACAGCTCAGCCATATTTTCTCTCTGACACAGTAGATTGTACAAGTCTCCAGAGGTCCTGAACTCTCCATGTCGTCCTTGAACAAATTCACACTCGATGTTCATCATGTTTTAGAATATGGTAGGAAGCAGCATGCAGCAGCTACAAACTATAGTTCGCCAAAACACACCTGCTGTGCTTCCTCCGTTTTCTGTTGGTCTGCTTCAGCAGTCTTTGTGCCACCATATAATCCTCCCATCCCCTGCTTAGCCACACTATTGTAAGATGTTGAAAGCTGATGTAACTTAAGCCCCCTCCCTGAACCCATCCAATGAAAGGTATTAGAAAACCCTCTTCCATCACCCCTCTATCTCAAACTCAGTGATCTCTTTCTTCTGTACTCTGTGCTTTAGTAAGACACTGAGCTCCACTGTAACTCAATTCCACTTTGCTCCCTCTGACATGACAGTGTCCTCTGTGTCTCGAGGCCCTGGGTTGTCCTTCGCTTTTGAGCGGTTTTGGTGACAGGGCTGACCATGGTTTATTCTCTGTGTCTGTAGCTACATCAGGGGACTCCCACCTGAAACTGCTATCCGATGTGGCGCAGACAGTAAAGGGCCAAGGGACTATTGCCTGGGTCAACTGTGGGTAAGTAATGGGATGATTTTTTTTTTTTTTTTTAAACACTTCTTCTCCCTCCATCACATCCATTAACTCCCTGTCTTTTTTGACTTTACGGCCTCTTTTGTACCAGGAATTTTCTGACAGCACTTAAAAAGCCAGAGGAATTTACTCCACCCCCAAGAATGTCTCTACTGCCATCCATCTGCACAATTTATGGCTTTTTTCACCGGGGTGTAAATGGCCTTATTCCACTGGTTCTATTGTAAGGGCGCAATTTGACAGCAGTCACCTATTAGAGAGCTATTTAAGCTTTGGGTCTAATGTGTTACATCTCTTTATACCATTTAAATTCTCCTTTTTCAGTTCTCCCTTTTTAATGTACATTAAAGTGAATTCCTTGTTATCCTAACATGGTAAATGATTAATGAAGCCACTTGCTTAATGCTGCGTGGTGCTTCTCTTCCCTCGAAGAGTGAAGCCAAAAGATGATTCCTCATGTTGTTCTTTGTCAGAGTTTCTGTATCTTTTAATTTTCTGTTCGTCATGTTGTTAAAATGTGTTTGAACATCGTTGGTTGTGGTATCAGTCGTGGATGTAAGGTTGACATGATTAGTCATTCAATCTATTAGTTTATTCCAGGGATAGGTATTTTTGTTTGTTTTAGGTATTTTTATACTAGCTCCAATACAATGCTGTTTGGTACCAACACAATGCTTTTTCAATACCTTGCGTTGAGAAATATACATGTTTTTCTACAAAACCTTTCTTTCTTAATAGAAAAAAAAACTTCTCATTTGTACATTTCTAAACACACCAGCACCCAGCCTAAATAAAACGGTAGATTAACTCAAATTGGCACAGTTAGGGTTTAAATCAGGAACTCTTTCATCAAAGACTAATTAAACAAAACTATGGAAGAGAGAAAAATGTCAAACATTCTCTAGTTCCAATTGTCTATTAAGTATAATAAACATTGACAAAACTATTTGATAATAATCAAATACAAATAATAGCTTAAATAATTAGGCTAGTTGCAGCCATACTCACACACACACACACACACACACACATATATATATATATATATATATATATATATATTAAAAAAAACATATCGCCTTCAGCTGTCAGTAATAATGATGGGTATTTTCTTTTTTTAGGTATTCAATAGAGTTAAAACAACAGTCATTAGTCGCAGCCCTAGTCATATGGAATATCCTTTATTTTATAAATCTTTTTTTTTAAATTATTTTCATACTCCACACACTCTTTCCTGCAGAACAATACATCTGTCATCTGTCTTTCTGCAGCACATCCATCTCCAGCCGACAATGTGGAAGTGTTTGCATTAAGCAAATGCTAGATACTCCCAAGACACCAGCAATGATTGTTTTTTTTCTCCAAGCATAACTTGCTTTTGCTCCCCAGTGATCTGACTTTGGCGTGTTGTTCTTTCTGCCCTTCCTGGTGTTCACTTCCACTTACTTTTATTTAATTTTTTTTTTTTTTTTTTTTTTATACCTGTCAACCCATCAACTACATGAACCGGAGAGGAAAGAATGTTTCATGAAACAGGAAACTGTGAGGAAGGCAGTAACTCCCCTTTGACACCTAGTGCTCATTGCAGCATTCACAATCTCTCTCAAGCTTATCGAGGACTGGGCGAACAGAAAGGAAAAGAAACTAAACTCAAAATTGTCAGAGGTTTCGGTGTCCACGTTTCTCTTCAAAGACACTCCATGGTACATGTCCCGTTTTTACTGTTTACTTTTTGACTCGGTTACTGTTTTTGTCTGGTGGAGTATGGTATCATCTCTCTCTTCCTCCGCCAACAACTCCATACTAGAGAGTGTGCTAATGCTAAGCAGAGATTTATATTATATACTGAGCCAGATTCCTGCCAGGGGAGCTAGAACGAGCCGGGTTCATCACTACAGGACACATGGATCCGGAGCCAGGCTCTGTAGAGAAGTATTGTGCTATTTGGCATATTTCACCACCTTCTTTAATGGGCCGGTTCCAAATCGGAGCTCCAGCTGCGAGCTCATGGTGGACAGAGGGAGAGTGAGAGTAGAGCGCATATCACGGCGTGAGAACAGTCAACCCTGCCAAGGAAGAGGGCTAGCAAGGCCAAAATGACACACTTTGAACAGATGACAGGCACCTGAGTGTTGGCCAACTGGGATCTACCAGAGGGAAGGATGATCTCATACAGGAAGGAGTACAGGACTGCGCTGCCCTGCTCCCATTCTTCTGGGAATTCAGAACAGACATAGAACATGGTTAGAAGCACGGTCTTGTCTGTATCAGTTGGAATTGCACAGCACAAGCACAGCACAGCACGGATTAGGATTTGTGTTTTGGAAGTGTAATAATTAAATGGCATGCAGGGCTTCATCCTCTTTGCATGATGAATCCAGTATTAATCCTTTACAAAAGGGACTCTGTTACACAACCTGACTGCCAAGGTTTTAGAAATGCTGTTGGACATCACACCAATAATACCTCTTTGGTACAGAACTGGACATCCCCTGGTCTACGAAGAGGATTGGAATAATATCATATATAGCAAAAACCTTTTTATTTTATTTGAATGATTCTCCAATCTTAAAGGTGCACCACAACTTTGTTGCGTCAAGTACATTTTAAATACGGCTGGAACGATTCCTTGAGTAACTCAAGTAATGTCAATTGAATGTTTATCTATTAAGGAAACAAATCAGTTGTTCATTTTCCCTTTTGTATATCTTCTATTGCTCTGTAAAGTATTTCTCATCCAATTAATCAATGAAATAATCGTTAGAATACTCGATAACTAAAATAATCGATAGCTGCAGCCCTATTTTAATTAGGTTCTTCTAACCAACTAAATAATGTCACAAAGTAGAAGAAAGGGTACTTATCATTCTTCAAAACATAAAAATAAATAAATATATTATTTAATGGTGAAAGAGTCACAAAGACAGAACAATGGTCACTGCTACAAAAACAAGGCCTGAGTTCTGATAAATAAAAAATATAATTTAACTCTAGCATATTGTATTCATATGGTTCCAGTTAAATCTCCTAGAATCTACTACATCAAACAAATGGCTCTAAATGGAGAACCAGAAACTTCCTTGTTTATTCAGTGAAAACGGCACGTGAACATATAGTGCTGTAAAAACCCAATGCATAGCAGGATATACTGTAGGTAACCAGCTTCTTTGAACTACAGGAGTCAGAAGTTGTACATTTTACCAGAGAGAAAAACTGAAAAGTTTTAGTTTTTCAATGAAATGCACATAGTTAATAATTACCAGTTTAGCAAGTGCAGCCCTTCTCTTCTACTTATGTGATGAGTAATGCGTTCTCTACCGTACTTTCACTGTCTTCTCTGAACATTGGGTCTTAATCATAACTTATGATTGGACAATCGTTTTTCTTGGCCTCGACTGTACTGTTACAGTGCAAGTGTCCTCACCCCATCTGTTTGTCAGCACCTTATAACTTCTCATCAGCCTTCTCCCCCTGGTCGGCCTGCACTTATAACTTCTTACTTCACAGTCGTAGACCTCCTGCTCACCAAAGAGTCGGAGCTTTGGCTCTGACGCATTGAGTGAGGTAACCCTAGAGATGAATGCACAACAGTGGTGCTCATCTGGTGGACGGGCCTCTGATGAACTGCCATTCCTGGTCTTTGTTCTTTCTGTACTGAACATTGGCCAGAGGGTCATTCTAACTTCTCTTGGCTTCCATTTGTTCTATGATCAAAGTATACTGAAGTTTCATTGGTTGGTTCACAGAAACCGTTAATGCCATGCAGCATTTTTCCTCTTGAGTCACTCTTGCTGTGTATGTATAAAGAAATGAGTAAGAGGCTGACAGCCCATTTCCATTGTTGTACGCGCCCGAACCCAGATATGTGGCCTGGCCTTTTCACATTCTTCCAAAAGATGCCTTTTGACAATACCTGATGGTATTTCATGCCAGCACTGTACAGCTCAGTTCGGTTCTTAACACCCTACTGTTGCGGAAAGTTTGAATTAAGTCTTTATACAAATTACCAGTGAGGTATATAATACTGAATTAAGGATTCTTGAGAAATAATCTTTTCTTCAGAGTATTTATTCTCTGCGCGGAGAAGGTTCAACAGTCATACAGAGTGTAAGCAGTCTGCATGAGGTAGAACAAAAATCTGTGTTCATGCATTTTAAAGACGGTGAGTAGAGAGGGGAGGTGGAAAAGTCATATAGCTTATCAGCATATAATACAAAAACAGAAACTGGCACAGAGTAGTTGGCTGCGCATAAATCATATTAATTAAACTGATTTAATGCAACTGAAACTCGCTCCCAAAAGGAGTTGTGATACAATTAAAAAAAATCTCCTGTTAGCACAGTGGAAAGTACCTGACTGGTACAGTGGAAAACTACTGAGACAAACTCATCTACAATATATGCATATAAGTGTAAGAAAAGTGTATCATGAAATTTACCATCACACTACTAAGACATTTTGTCTTAGTTGACTGAAAGAGTTCACTGCATTTTCACATCTGTCGAGTAGGGCAGCACAATATTGTTTTTTATTGTCAAAAGCAATGTCCACTTGCGCGATCAACTTTCAAATTTCAACACGCAATTTGTTGTATTTTAATAGTATTCTGAAAGCAGCAGAAAGGCAAAACTGAGTACAATTAAATACATGCAATTGAGTTGGCATCAATCTTTGAGGAAATTCAAATGAAAGTAACATCAGACGAATAAGAAACTGTAAAAAATAAGAGATCAAGTTTATAAAACTGATAATAAAATGTTTTGTGTCTGTTAACCTAACATTCTGACTTTTTATGAAGGCCAGTGCTTAGTATAAAGCAGGAATAACAAGTTTTCATAAAAGTATCTACAGATATGTGCACAAAGACACTGAAGTAAAGTCATTGTGCGAGACTTCAAATGTTAAAATACGATAGGATACTATTCATTTGTCACACAGCTAATGCATTGTTGCCTTCATACTGTGTGTTTAGCTGTGAATGTACAACGTTGGCCGTCTTCAGGATTGGTATGACTACAAATGACTAAACACAGGTATGCAAAGTTGTTATACATGACAGCGAACAACAAACATGTTTTTTGGATAGAATTTCTTCAAATGAAGCCGAGTTGTAGAGGGTTCCTTGTCTACTTTGGGGCCTATTGAGGACATTGCCCTATTGCCTTTTTTTTCACTTGTGGCAATGTTTCAAGGAGTAGCAGACTGGTTTTGAATCGGATGACTGAGCATCATCTCCAGATACATGTCAAGGTCACATCTGCTCCTGGTGTGCACCGACTGGTGCCATCTGCCTTCATGAGTCAGCAGAATGTGGCATTCAGCACACAGTCATTACCTGAAGTACTGTCTGTCAACACGTGCACATCGTTCCTCATATAATGCAAAAATGCACTGAACATATATTTGGCTCGCTGCGGGTCTTGGAGCCATAATTGAATTCCACCTCTTTGAATTTATTAGCATCAGGCCTTTTCTCAGGCAAAGATCTCCCTCCATCTCCCTCTCTCTCTAAATTAATGCACATATACCTTGCTCTTTATTACAGAAGAGGAAGAGTACTTCACGATAATTCCTCACTGTAGCTTGTGTGAAGAGTGTGTGTAGGTGGCTTGATGCATATTTATTTCCTTTCCAACTATTTTCTGGTTTTTCAATTACAGAAACAAGCCTCTATACAACAGACAATTTCTGTATGTTTACAAGCAGTACAGTATACTGTAGGTAGTAATCAGCATGTGTTTGTGTATGCGTACTGGAGCAACTAATAGCGTATGGAGACTTGTTTATATAGCACTGCACATACGTGTGATCAGCATTTATTAACACTTGCAATGTAAATAAATGCAGTTATGTGTTCATGCAGCATCTTCTCTCAACCTTTCTTAATTCAATTCAGCGAAGCTTTATTGGAAAGACATTGTGACCAAAAATGATGCTGGCAAAGCATATTCTTAAACGGAATTAAGTACGCAATGTGAAATGTATATACAGTATCAGTACAAGGAATATAACGAGCAGTTACTGAACAGAAGAGTATGTGTATTGTGTAAAGACAGAAAAATAGGGCCTTACATGAAAAGATGCTGAGACGATATGTTTCCTGCACATATATCCTTCTACTAGTGCTGTCACATGAACAGTTTCACCAATTACAGTTTAAATAAGCTCTTTTTAGTGGAGTAAAGGAAGGATATTGGGGGAAAATTCTAAAGTTTTCAAGGCTGACCTCTTTCAACAGCTAACTGGTGATGACTAATCATAGTTCAGAGGGTTTGAATTTGAAATAGTTTTTATCCAGTGGGTGAAATAATTAACCTTGTGAATTTTGCCCATGTCAATCATTGTATCTTTCTGGAACACTGAGCCGATTTTATATGTTTCCACCATTTTTTTTTTTTAAGGAGAAATGTATTTTCTAAAGCTATGAATTTCTCTACGAATACAAATTGATTGTATGAATCTTCTCGTTCTCTCTCTCAGAGACTCCGAGGGCCGCAAGCTCTGTAAGAAAGTGAAGGTGGACCCGAGCTCCAAACGTGGAGGAGCAGAGCTGCTGCATTACAAGTGAGTAACCAGAAACTCCACTGCCTGTCAGACACTTATACACACCTCAGTGCCTTCTGGAAGGTAATACTGTGTTCGCAGCTTAAGCAGCATCTTGTTCACCGTTTATTCCTGGTGTTGTGAGCACTGTGCCTGGTATGTCTTGCAGAGATGGGACGTTCCACACAGAGTACAACAGGCCCGCCACCTTCAAGGTGAGTGCTCGGCTGAAATCCTGCATTCTTTAAACGAGCTTTCAGCTGGAGCGCAGCACCGTTCTCTTTGTGTCTCTAGTATTTACACAAATACATTAGTAATTATTGTATTATACGTTCCTGCATAGCCCAGTGCGTCTGTTTTCATTTAATTAATTCATTAATTTAGTTAGATAAGAACTTCACTCTGCCTGTTCTATTAAGTTTGTGGATGAACAATTAAGGGAACATATATTAATAATTTATATATATCAACAGGTCAAAATGAATGATAATGTTGCTCCTTAACTTAAGGATGTGTAAATAGGGTCGCAGCGTTATAGCAGTTTAAGGCCTACTGTGTACATTTGCTTACCTTAGGTATTGAAAAATAACTGACATAAGTAAGTCTGTGAGTTAGAGGAACAGACAGGAACAGTCTAGAGTATATGTCAATTATTAATAATCATAGGACAGTCCTTTAAAAAGTCACAGCTGATGTTCCATTTAGTAGTTAATTTACCAAGTGCTGCTAACATGTAAACTAACATGCTTTAGTTTTACCACATGTTATAGTTGCATGCTATTTTTTTAAAATCAGGTTTCTAATAATAATAACAGTGACATTTTCTAAGATGGTTATCATATCGGGAAAATCTCATATTGTTGCAATTCTATGTGTAAATTAGCAACTGTTAACAAAACAAACGTGCTTAGAAGGCAGCAATCATGTGTTGACAGCTTGTTTTTCCGTTGCCCCAAATTTGCCAATAAAAATGTTATTGCAGCTTTAAGGTGAACATAGTCTTGCGTAGCCAGACCTATCTGGCTGACTCATCATAATTGACAGGTCTGCACTTCACCTTCCTCATCTAAAGTCAGCATCAACTCCGCAGACTCCTTTATAGCCTCCAGACCTGTTTGTTTGTCACCACTCACATAGCATTCCCAGTGCAAGCCTAAGGGAAAAGTTATCCAGCAGCAGGTTGGATCTTAAGGTATTTTCGTAATCTCACAGATATCTGTTGCCCGTTTGAAATTTTATAATGTTTGCCTGAGGGGAAATCGATGCTTAAATCGAATATTTCTACAGACGGTCCACTGTCATAGCAAGTTATCGGCCAGGGCAGCAGACTTAATATACAGTAACATCCAGTGGAAAAAAAGAGGAGAAAGATAAAGAGTATCTTTGCTTTTTCTGGCAAATCATAGATTGTACACAAACCAGTATTCAGAGAGCATGTTAACGGCCATGTTTCTTTATATAGTTTGGCCAATTTACAGAGTTAGTCTAACTGTAATCAGCTGCAGCTTACTAAATAAAATGGCTACAGTTGTTATTTAATCCAGAGATATCGATGTTCACCCACTAAACTGCTCTTTCACCGCAAGACACAAAATCAAAGGTCCTGCGATTTGAAATGCTTGAAAATCAAAAAAGTGATTTATATATAGCTCTTATTAAGACTCTAAAATATGTAAAACTAACTTCTTCTGTTGGTTTCATCTGAGTTTATGAGAAACTCACCATCAGGAAATATGGGAGCTATAAGCTCCTTTTTGTTTTTGACTCATTTTATTATTCTACCATATTTCTGCTGACTGATGGAAAGGCTTGTGAAACAACAAAACACCAAAAGTCTTAGTCTAACGCATTACCAAGTAATCCTGATAATAACATCATAATCATTAAATATTCCACCCATGTCCACACTGTCATTGTTGTGGCGCTGCGGAGTGAAATATTTCCTGCTGTTGCCTCAGCAGACATATGTTTCATTATATTTACAGGGAGCTTTACTAAACCCATTACCAGACACTTAAAGATATCTGAATAGCTTTGACACCTCTTGTATAAACGAAGATGTTGGTCTATATGAGCTTCCATCTGTTACAGCCTGCAGCGTTGCCTGTACTAAATTTAGGAGCGACTTTTGCATTTCTCAAGTAAATCATCAGCAGTCACTCTGGTTACAGGATCTATTTTTAAAAAATGTTGCCAGCGACAAGTTGTCTAAGAGTTGCCTTTTGTTCATCATTCTAACTTTTCTATCTTTTCTTCTGCTTTATTCTCCACGCAGTCCATGGTAGCGTTCTTGAAAGAACCATCAGGACCCCCACTGTGGGAGGAGAACCCTGAGGCCAAAGACATCGTCCACATAGAGGCAGAAAAAGTAAGTAGTGACCGAAACAGACTTTTGAGCTTTTGATAAACGACAAAGAAGCCCTGGACGCACTGTTAGTGCGTCCAGAACATTCATGTTGATGTGCAGTTACTGTGATAATAAGACGGCGAGTGTGCAGGATCCACCTCTCCGGTCCTGATGAGGGTTTGAACAGCTGAAGCTGACACAGCAGTATGTCCACCTCTGCACCAAAAAAAAGCTCGCTGCACATTAAAGTACAGTATCAGGGCTTTATCATCAAAGAGCTGCTCAGCGTTATTCATAAAGTCTACTCAGAAAGCCTAAAAAACATTTCCCTACAACTCACAATTCACCCGCGACCTGACAACCTGAGACACTCATAGATATATAAAGCGTTTTGAAAACCCTCTAAATTAATTGTCGGCTTTCGCCTGCTCGTCCCCTCATGCCCGGAGGCTTGTTGAAGGTATCAACAAAAGATTGTGCTGAATATGGGTCTTTTTAGGAAGTAGCTGAGCTCATGGAGGTGGTGATGAGAAGGAGGAGAAGCTGGTATGGGAGCTGATCCATCTGCTGTCAACAGAAGAAAGTCTTTTTTTTTTTTCTCCCCTTTCTTTGCTGATGTCTAATAGCAAAGATGATGTGGTGCTAAGCTGTTTTTAAAGCTCTGCATGATAAACGGAGAAATAAACTTTGGGAAATCTACCCTGGAGCAAGAGTCTGAGAAATCGAGCTGTTGTACGCCATCATTGACACCAAGCTTTAGTCAACAGTAATGATGTTTTTCTTGAACAAATTCAGTCATGTGATGTATGGTACATAGGGCTAATATGGCCAAAATATCTCGATTTTAGTCATCTCATATCTCGGTATACAGTATATCACGATAAAGCAGGTTTCCTGGTAATTAAATAAATAAAAAGTCGATATAAAATAACCACATGGTAAAACTTATTTTGTATACACCTGTGTGAATGAAATCTCTGACTAATGAAAAGTACTGAGTATTTTTCTCATTTTATCAAGAACTTTAATAAAATGAAAAATAAAACAAAATGAACAGTTTCAAATGAAATTCTAGAGAAAAAATTAATATTTCCAGCTATACACTCACTACGTTTAAACACACACACAATAGACGACATGATTTCATCACAGTATGATACCATTGACGGGTTAATGATACGCAATCATTACACTGCCCTAACTGTACATATCTTTTCTGAACAGATAATAAAGCTTGTCAATCATCTTCCCTCTCTCTCACTCTCTTTAAGGACTTCAGGAAGCTGCTGAAGAAAGAGGAGAGGCCGGTCCTCTTGATGTTCTATGCTCCCTGTGAGTCCTTTCATTATCAAACTGTGTTCTCCTCACTAGTCTGCCTCAACATATTGTGATCAAAATACAGTGGGCCAGGAGAATCTGACAAAAGCTATTATTGTCCAGAAGAAAAACAACAACTATCATATAAGACGCCCTTATGCAAGAGCATATAGTATGTGGACTACATCAATAGACCGGGGCATACTTGGCAGTACTCCACAGTTTTTCTACATTCAACATACCTTGCACTGTATTTTCATTAATCGCTCAATCATTTTTTCAATCAATGGTTTAGTCTGTAAAATGCCCGAAAATTGTTAGCCAGCCGTCACCTGTAACCTCGTTTTGTTCCACCAACAGTCCGAACACAAATAGATTCAATTTGCAATAATATAAAACCGAAAAGAGCAGGAACTCCTCACAACTTAGAAACGACTTATGTGTCTTTATCTTGCAGAAAAGTGCTGACCAATACTCTTTGCGTTCTCAGGACTTCTTTATGCTTTCTGTCCTAAATGCCAATAAGGAAATTGGAAAAAGGACATTTGTGTATGCTGCACCCTTGGCATGGAGTTTGTTGCAGATGGACTTGAAACTCAATAATGTAGTCTTGTTAAATCCAAAATGAAAGAAAGAGAGACAGATTCCTTAAAACGACAATATATCTTAAATTTGATAGCTTGATTTTTTGTTTCTTTTCATTTTGTCTTCCTGTAACTATTGTTTGTGTTTTTATTTATGCTACTGCCTGTCTCGGTCAAGTCTCCCTTGAAAAAGAGATTCTTAATCTCAATGGGAGTCACCTGGTGCAATAAAAAATAACAATAAACTGGTAATGGTGAGTGTTTTTCCACCATTTTCCCTTGGTAAATAAATGAAACAATTAATGGATTTATAAAATTATTGACACTAAATTCTGACGGCTTACTGATTAACTTATCTCTTCAACACCATTTTTTATATGAGCAATGTTTTTATTATTTTTCACATGTTTCCACACAATAAATCATAGAAAACATATATACGTATATAAGCCCAGGACAAAATATACAGTAACCATGAAAGAAAAACGGTAAACATTAAACAAAACTGGCAAAAAAAAAAAAAATGTAATAATAATAAAATATATATAAAAATAAAGTAAAATACAGAGATGGTGTTTATAATAGTGTTTTGTCAGTGAGGAGTTAATTCTTTTGTTTCCTATTGGTGCTCATTAGTAAAGCTTTAATATGGGATTTCCATGTGTTGTGCTCAGTCATAGTCAGTGGTTTTCAGTACATCGTGTCTTTCACAACATACAACACACTGCAAGCTGCTATTGACAAAAAACATTCCCCCCTGGCAGATTATCGGGTTTTTTGACAGTAGTATCGATGCTGTCAGAGCGATGGTCCCCATTGAGTTCTCTGTCATAACTTCTGTTGTGTTTTGTGTTGCAGGGTGCGGTGTTTGTAAGAGGATGCAGCCCGTCTTTCAGCAAGCGGCCACAGAGACCAAGGGGAAATATGTAAGTCTGCCAGATCTCCCCCCTCCACATTTGGTCCACTGTTTCTGTCACATTACCTGATCTGTGAGCTGCCGTCGTCTTTCTCTGAGGTTTTTTCTGATTTAGATGAGATGCGTCAGCAGTGACTGTCTGGATGGTGAGCTTGGCTAACTGCAGGAGTGCAGTCTGTCGGCTGGACTAAATGAAAACCTTTTCTTGTTGTATTTCATGCAAAACCTCCCACAAGTACAATACCTCAGGAACCTTTGCCCCATAGGTTTTGATTCAGCAGGATAATAACCCAGATCAGAACCCTGATCCCCTCTGAGTTGGCCTTGATTTATACTTTATCTGCATTTTGGTTTTCATCCACCCACCAGGGCAATTACAGTAGTTCATTCAAATGTCTTCCAATCTTGCCTCGCTTCTGTTTTTAATGATTTTAGTGCTTTATGTCATTGCACAGGTATATAATCACTGACTGAATTAAATGCGGTTTTTACTTGGTTTTTAGTTGGCACCTGCGGCCACAATTAAGGGCTAATGTCCTTCCAGCTAATGTTTACAATCTACATAGAGTAAATGTCTGTTCAGCCTGTCCAGTCTTTGTGTTTTACCGCCTAACTTTTCCTTTCCCTCCTGTTGTTATTATGCTGTTTTCTTCTCCTCCCTGGTCTCATGGGTCCCCTGAAGACCCATGTTGTCAGTTTGCAGACGAGCAGTATTATAACAGCAAGCAAAGTTTGGGGGGGAAAGACTGCTCCGTTTCCAGCTGTTGTTATGTTTTTTTAAGAGCACTGGAGAGACGCCAGCACAAAAGCAACCAGAGGCAAACGTGATGAGCTAGGGAAACAAATGCTATGTGTTCATAAACACTTCAAGCACCAGAAGAAGAAGAATCTCAAGGAGAGCGTCTTGTACAACGAGAGAGGCAGCTGCCTGAGGAGGCCGTGAAGAAGCATCACGTTGGCCTCACAGAGCAGGAATTAAATGAAACGATAATTGAGTGCGTGTTTGTCTGATAATCAAGCATGCTTTTAAGTAGTGAAAATGTAAGCCTCTTAACTGGAAACGGTATGCACACAAGCTCCCTGTACAGAACTTAGAGGGGCGTGTGTTTGTGAGGCCTGGATAGACTGTTGGGAGTGTGTTTGCTATTGCAAGAGACTCGTGCTGCTGAGAAGTGAAAGGTTTGAATACTGAATTAGTGGTCAGCCAAGTTGTACAACACATATCTCCCCTTTGTGTCATGGACACAGGAAGGCGGAAAATCAATGTCGGAGGTTTTGCATGCAGCCGAAATGGCACAAAAAAACCATCAAGAGGACGAAGATTCATGCGGAGGGAACCTAGAAATTTGCAGCTGTCTAATTTATATCAAAGAAATGTCTGTATTGGAAGATTTTTTTCACTTCTTCATGATTTATATACCTACAAACGTGCATCCCCAACTTTCCTTACTGAATGTTATGAGCATTTAAAGATGTTTACATAAGCGTGAGAACACGCTAACATTTGAAATGTAAATTGTCATATTTTAAGCATGTAGTAGTTGGCATTTATTTTAATATGTTAATGTTAAAAAATAAATAACAAAAAAAAAAGTTTAAGTTTGCTACACCTAATAAAAAGGTGGTTCATGTCCATCTTTTTTTAAATGTTAAACACGTCTTTAGTCAGAAGTCTATTATATTTTTATTTTTTTGTCTTTTATTTAAATTAAAATTTCAATAAAAAGTTGATCCCAAAAATTGATTGTTTGATTACAGCCCACTCATGAACATTCATTTGACCTTTGTTGTTTCACAGTGCGCTCTCTTTTCATACTTAAAGTAATCATCTTTTTATTCTTGGAGCCCTCTTATGATGACTCGCCTGTATTGAAGTTTCATGTCCTTTCTCTTTCTCGTCTCTCTGCTTGCACTTTTCTTCACCTCCCTGATAACCCACGCCTTATTTTCCCCTTTTTATTTATTTTTATTTTTTTCAAGGTACTGGCAGGGATGAATGTGCACCCGGCTGAGTTTGACGGCCTCAAGCAGGAGTACAACGTCAAAGGCTACCCGACCTTCTGCTACTTTGAGTGAGTGGAGTCCTCTCATCCGTCTCACTTAAGGCTCAGCCCTCACTTCCAAGGCTCAGAACATCAGAGTAGGGCCACTTCAAACAGAAAGGGCAGCCCAGGTCTTAAACACCAGCAGACATGATAGTGGCACACTTACAACGTGCAATGGTGGCTCTTGAGGTTCAGAAGTTGCTTCTACCAGGTGTAAAAGACAAACTTTCTGGGAAGCTTTGGGATCCTCTGGTATTCCCTTTGGAAAAAAAAAAGTGAACTTGCATCAGCTGCTGCATGGTTCACTATGAAGTGGCTCTGACATTTTTTGTTGAAAGACAAAGAAATTATCGCCAATAATTTTGATAATCGACTCATTGAAGTAATTTGTCAAACAAAAATGCTAAACATTCCCTCTTCCCAATTGTGAGGATTTTCTTAATACGTGTACAAGTAAAATGAATATCTTTGGTTGGACAAAATAAGAAATGTGGACAGGCTGGTTTGAATTTATATCAGTCATTGGTTGTGGTTGCAATTTTTGCACGGGATTCAAATATTGCAATACATTTTAGACTGAAAACTGCACTGTTCAAACAATGCCAGGGTCTTCAGGTACCGGTGCGATGCTAAAATGTGTTCCAGGAAGACCAGCTTGAGTAATAATCTATAAACTCAACAGACGCTAAAACACTAGATCAACTATTGAATGTTATTACGGTGGGACTGATTCTATATTTTGTCTCAACATCAGGAATGTTCACTGGCTCATATTTGCAGACAGTCCCTTGGCGGATGATAAGATATTCAGCTGTGCCAAAAATATCAGCCCTATGTTTTTCTGCCAGAGCCCCCTGCATCAGGACGCACACTGTGCCGTCGCAGCTGCCCCATCGAAAAGATTGTGGGGCTGCATTTTCTCACGCAGTGCTGTTGTCTGCCCGAAGACTCAAAACGAGCCAGTGTTTTTTTAATTATTAATATGCCAGATTAAGTAAAGGCTTTTTAATGCACTGTGTATATGTTTTTTTCCATTTTCAAGAACACCTTGAGGCCTAATGCGACATTGATTCAGCACTTGGCTTCGGCGTCTCTTTTTTAAGTGTTTGGAAGAAATGTTTGCCGTTTGTTCTTCTGATCATTTCAATTTGCTGCTCAGTGTCTATATATGCGAACAGACTCGCATGTACACAGAATCAAAGCTTGAAGCCACTTACACAGTAGTGGCTGAGAGTGTGACTGATGGTGTTGGTTAATGCAGAACCCCCCCCGGGCAGAGCATCACCGTGCACCATCCTCATATTTACAGTGTTGTTAACATTGTGCTGGTGCTTTGTAGCTCCCGCTCTGTTCTCCGCTTCTTATTCCGCCTGCACCAGCTTTATCGTCCCCATTTCCACATTAAGGACTCTCTCATTCCAGTCTGGCCTTTTAATTAGACCGGGACTGATTAAGTGCCTCTGTGGTTAGTCAGTGTGTGTGACTTTGCCCTCTTCCTGCACTTGTGCACTTCTTTCTTGTGTGTGTGTGTGTGCCGGTGCACGCACACGCCCGAGCACTCATGTGTAGCAGAGCTGGAGCCAGTCCGTTAGCTGGGAGTGCATTAGTGTCAGCGCAGGGCTAGCTAACGACCATCGGAGGCCATTGGCTTCAGTAATGAGCCCCTCACTGATAAACAGCAGCTAATCACTGCAGCGTAAATCGGCATCAACACCGCTGGAGTTATCTCAGCGTTGCACCCGCTGCAGGACCAAATGTTCAAGGTCTTTTACCTTTTCAGTCCGGCAGATTAAGAAAAAGCTTTCGGCCCAGTACAGCAGCCCAGCTCAACTTTCTATCAATTATACAAACAATGAAAGTGAAACTATTTCAGCTTCTTTGTCTTTGCTGTGTCCTTTTAACTTAAGACTAAAACCCAAGACGTCGGGCAGATGACATTAATTTGACATTTCCTTAACTTAACTTTTTTACAAGGTTTCCATGTATTTTACAGCAGCAGAGATAAAGCAAGTGAATAGAGAGTTGGTCATAAATCTCACTGATTGAATTCCAAGCACCTACTCTCCGCCACGGTAGTCAGTTCACTTAAAATGCAAGTTTTAAGCTCCAAATCCAGTGTGTGTAATCGTGTATCACCTTTAATAGTGTCCGCTAGGGAGCTGTAACTGCGGCCGTCACCACCCTATGTGTTTGCAGAAGTGCCCAGAGCCGGTTACTACTGACACTGATCCTTCAGTCCTGTGCTGAGCCGCCGCCATCCAGCCTTCATTTAGTCACGGCGAAGCAAAGCAGAAACTCATTCCTATGAAGGAAATTTGCCTACATTTATTTTTTTTAATCTTTTCAGGCTGTAAAGCTGAGAAAATGCTTCCAGCTCGTTTTAAATGCATTACAACAGGCCATTGGCATTTCTTAAACTAACATAGAAAATACAAGGAAAGAGTATCAATCATTGTTGAACCTTTAGGAGAGCCTTGTGTCATAAAACATTTCCTTTTGGCTCTAGAGCTGTTATGTTTCGTGCGTGTAGTCTTTTTAACCGTCACACATGACCTGGATCACTTGGTTTCTTCAGTGTTAATTCTGCAGGAAGGGCTCTTAAATCAGCACTCTGCTAAATTCATTCTAGATTTGATTTAGTCTTATTTCGTTAAGATGGCAACAAACACCGGTGTAGTTACTGGCGCTGACACCTTCTGGTCGGTTGGTCGATGTGCTCTTGTTTGACCAAATACTCATCGATCAGACAATTGCTGGTGTTACTTTCAAATAGAGAAAAGTGCTTCTTTTCTCTATTTCATTATTTTGCGTGGAGCACACAGTCCATTGTGCTACTATAATGCATTTTCTTTGGTTGACTACTACTATGCTACAAGCAGTGAGTTTATAATACTCACAAGACAGGTTTTTGTTGGGGTATTCCCTCTAAATAATAAAAAAGTATGTTGTAGAAATATAACCAGTAAAGTGAGGTTTTACAAAAAAAAAAAAAGTGTTTTCTTTGAAATGACTGATATTATATTGGCTGTGGTTTTAAAACTCTTTGAACGGTACCAAGCCGTTATCCTGTCCGTTGCTGATGCATGGTTTGAACTGGAGATAATCTTGCGCTCTGGTGTCTTTTAGGAAGGGGAAGTTCCTTTACCACTATGAAAACTACGGAGGCACGGCCAAGGACATCGCGGACTGGATGAAAGAGTGAGTATGGTCTTCATCGCTTCACCCTGTGAAGACTCATTTGAACTTGTTTAAGTGCAGACTTTAATATGATTGTGTCCACAGCTCTTTAGCTAATTAAAAGAATGGAGCTCTGCCTTCTGCCTCCTACAAAAAGCAAACTGCTGTAATCTCTCACCGTAAATGTCTCGCATCACCTTTTCCTGCTACTGTGGTCTTCATCACACCTTTTCTTGTCTCTAGTGAGCCTGACTCACCTTGCCAGTGTGTCATCAATCTACACCTGCTCTGTTCTTGTCTCATTTTCCTTTCTCACCTTGCCTCACGCTCGGCCCATAACCCCGTGTCTCCCTCCACGGCTTGGCTCTCCTGCCTCCTTTTCCATTTGTGTTAAGGGCCTGGCTGGAAAGTCATGACTGACCACTGGGCTGCAACCAGAGGGCACAGAGCAGGGCTTTCACAGCTATCACAGGAAACTGAGCGAGACAGGCGGAGGATGCATTGTAGCGACACTCTCTTTAGTCCGGAGGCATAACAACTCCCTTCCCAGTCCTAAACTTTTACTGCTCTGCTTATTCAGAGCCCAGCAGTGTCATTTAGAAGTGATTGCAATCTGGCAGTCAAGTTGACAGTGTTATGGAATTTTGGACCAAGTCCTATTTGCTGGACCAATTTCCTTAGCTAGTCTTAGTAGACATAAGTCGATATGTTCAAACCATAGTACGTGTACCGCTGTGACTCTTTCTTATGGCAGCGCTCATACAAATAGTCTTTAGGTCAAATGCCAACCTACAGAATGCCCCTTCTCAGGTCAGGCTGTTCTTACAACAATCTATAGCTCACCCTGGTTGTCTCACCGGAGCTGACGGCCCGCAGCTGCAAGATAAGAGTCAAGATGGGCCCAGTGTATTCAGACTGGCGAGGTCAGGGAGATAGAACAGTCTCCAGAGAGTGAAGATAGAGGCCCTTGCTCTAAATCACATGCTATGACTGCCTTAGTTAGAATGTTTTTCCTAGGGTTCAAGGAGGGATAATCCTGAGCATAATGACACCTCATATTTCAGGAAAAAAAAGAAAAGGTGTCTGACAGAGTTTAACAAACATACATTCTGTTTTCTCCCCCTCTCTTTGGCACAAAGCAAAAGTCATTTTACATGGATATAATAAACTTCATTTGCACATAAATATGTCCCATATGGTAAAAGGGTGGAGGACTGGCCTCCTGCAAGCCTCATCACAGCTGCAATCCGTTTGTCACGTCAGAGCTTTTTCATCTGGAGATGCTATAGATGAGGAAAAGCTTTTTTTTTCTTTTGCAATAAACTAAAGTTTTTTCCAGGATTGTCTAATTTGCTGCGTTCATATTTTGAGACGTTGTGTCCATTGTGCTCTTTTTGTAGCCGTCCCTCCCTCAGATTTTTTATCTCCTCTCCCCCATTTATCGCCCCTGCTTTTCCTCGCAAGTTTTGATTAAGTTTCTCCTCTGTTCAGATTCAGCTGTCTCAGTTTTTTTTTTTGTTTTTTATTCCCCCTCAGTTTCACTTATTTCATCCTTTTTCACCAGATTAAATCATCACCATTTGCTCTTTGCTCTGACAGGAAGTTCTAGACCAATAGCGACGAATACAGCTGTTTTCTTTTCTTTGCCAACAGGAGCAGTAGAGGTCAGAATTGGAACAGTCGAGTCACGCTTTTGAAGTAGTGAAGTCCCTTGCTTTTGTATGTTGCACGTCAAAACATCTCTTCTTCTTCTTCTGATACCAATCCCGCATTAGTCTAGTGAAGGCAACGGGTAATGGTAGGAGTCCGTATCCTTAGTGATCATATGCGTCGTCGGCAGCAGAGTTACACAAATAATGGGCTAGAACACGAATGGGATGGGTGTATAGAGGCAGCCAAGAACAGAACTTTCGTTGCGAAAGAGAAACCAAAGGTGTGATCTGATAAAGCCTTCGTGTAGCTTCAGTCCCAGATGAACCCTGATCCCAAGCTTTTTACGTATTAGAGAGATGTATATTAGGCCGATGACATTCTGGATAAAAGATAAGTGTCTGGAGGCGACGCAGCACTCCTGTTGCACAATTCTAGTGGGTGTTTTTTTTTAATATCCAGTCTCATGCGGCTTCAGCACATTGGCTCAGGCCAGAGTGTGTGATGATGAGGAAAGATTGCGGAAGGGGAACGCGTGCGTGTCTTTTTGAAATGACTTGCGTGCACTCGTTTATATCTGTGTCCACTCGTTCTTGGCATTGCAGCGTTGTGCTCCGTCATCAAGGCGGGGCTGCTTTGGTCCAGATGTGTGTGTGTGTGTGTGTCTGTGTGTGTGTCTGTGTCTGTGTGCGTGTGTGTGTGACATATTGGGTGGAGAGTGGGCTACAGCTGTGTCTGATTTTTGCTCCATACAGATGGCAAGGCATCTGGAATGTGCTTTTTAAAAAGTCCCTCACCTCTGTTGCCCTTGCTGTCTCCTCTTCCTGTTTCAGCCCTCAGCCCCCCCAGCCGAAGACCCCCGAGGTGCCGTGGACGGAGACAGACTCCCCGGTCTTCCACCTGACCGATGAGTCCTTTGACAGTTTCCTGGAGGAACATCCTGCAGCCCTGATCATGTTCTACGCCCCCTGTGAGTAAGAAAGCAAGTTCAAATGTGTTATTTGATCTGTATAATATCTTAATATTCAAAATGAGCATCACAAGTACCCAGAGATGATGTCTTGTGTTTACTGTACAGATATAATTTGAGTTCAGTACTCTACTACAGTTCTAGGTAGGGTCAGTATTAAAGTCTTCCAAGAATAACGCTGTGGTGATCTATACTTTCCTTCTGGTAAAAAAATAAATAAAAATCCCATTACAAGACCAAAAGCAACAATGCATTAGTCCAACTCTCAAAACCTTTTGACTTCGCTACCCCGGGTCACAAATTGGCACAAATGAATAATATACTGTATATCAAGCTTTTGATACACGGACAGTACTTTTTAGCAGGATTAATTCATTGTTCGTCTTTATATCTTTTTTATTGTCAATACATTCAATGAAAAGAACAAAGTATTGCCAGCCGTGTCCTTGAACAACCCCCGTTTTCACCATCAAAAATGCATAACTTCAGAGAAGAGAAAGTAGTTTTGAATTGTAAAATATGTGCAGCAGCGTGTCAGAGAAGCTTCGCATTCCTTCCTGCTGTATAAAACGTTGTCATGCCGATTCTCTTGGGAAGAACTGTTATTTAGTCACGCAAATACCATCACTGTCATGATCAGTTTTAACAGTCAGAGACTGGAAAGGCAAAAAAACAAAAACAAGCTGGCTGCAGTAACTTTGGCTTTTTGTAACACACGATCACACACAAGCTCATCCGCACAACAGAATACTTCATTGTTGCCATATGGTTCACATAAGCCTGCTTGTCAGTTTTATTCACATACCATACTGCAGACTTACGCACAACTTTGTAAACATGCCAGATTTTGTCAATGGGTTAGATTTCTTTCCCCCCGAATTCCAGATTGCTTTGCTTTGGTCCTGCCCTCCTGCGTGTGAGGGAGCTGTCCAAAGAAGATTTAGGCATGTTGATAAATGCAACCCATAGATGTAAAATCATGCAAATATATTCACCCTATTTAGAAACACATTCTGAGTGCTACAGCTACACGACACAATCCAAACAATGTTGCTATTTTTGGACCTTTTTGTATTTTTTTTCATTTTTTTTCTTTCAGCTAACTCTTTCCTTCTGACTCCATCACCTTCACCTACTATTCACATCCTCATCCTTTCTCCTCTCTCACACCTGCCCAACTGCTCCCCTCCCCTCTGCGCTCACCTCAGTCTCTACTTATAAATGAATAAATAAGAAGAGGGTCCTTTTCCCTAGCTTTCAGCATAATGATGATTCAGTGTTTTCAAAATGTCATCACATACTTTGCTGTAGTTTTCATACCTCCAGAAGGCAAACACACTCTCCAGCTGTAGAAGGGATTTAAAAAGACATCCTTAAAGGTTCAATGTGTAATATATGGCAGAATTTAAACTTAAAACATTAAAACAATTAACTAACATTATCATCAGAATGTAAAGCGCTAACAGTGTTGACGTGTGGCAGAGATATCTACTGAAGTTAGCATGCTAACAGCTAGCTGCGCTCCGTCCAGGCTGTAATACCACTTGTTCCTCTAGAGGTGATAGTGAGTCAGTGTAGCTGCAGTCTGCCTCAGTGCAGAGGCAGAAGAAGCACAGCTGCCTGACTCTCCTGTAAACATTACGGCCATGTTCCGTGTCTGTTTTATAGTTTGAATGTAATCCAATAAACAAAGTGTCGGAAAGGAGAAACCCTCCCGCACCACCTCTCTCCGTCCTCAGGAGGCTGTTTCTCTGAGTGTATATCTGTCGGCAGCCGGGGGAAACAGCGTAGCTTCAGTTAGCGGTTAGCTGGAGTTCAGCCGCAGCACCGGGGAGCTGCAGACTTCCTGTTGCTGCCGTCACACAGGTCCAGCAGCCCGCTGTGACTGCAGGGCTGGGTCTGATTCTGGCTGAGCTCAAGTCTCTTCAGAGGCTGACTGAGGCTCCGTCTGACGGAGGCGGCTGCAGAGTCCTGGCTCTGCCGACCTCTCTCCTCCCCCGGCGGGCTGCTCCTGGCTGCACCGCCACCAGGAAGATGAGACGAACATGTGGGTCGTTTTCTAGTTTCTGACACTTTGGATTTAGTCCAATAAATAAACAAACTAACGTAACGTCACCCGGACTACAGCCCCGGACATCAGTGCTCAGTAAACACAGATGGATGAGCTCAACATGAAGATTATAAGACAGCAGAGTTTTCTGACCGGAGATCAGAGTTTCAGCAGTTTGGTCGAATTTTCGGATTGTTGCCCTGCTGACTGACTGACAGGCATTAAACAGGAGTAAATGCAATACACAATATAAAGAATACAATGAATATGACAAACAACTACAACTAAAATATGAACATTGGAGAATGTTTGGACCCAGTTTAGAGGTGAAATACTGCCCCCTATTGCTCTGGAGCAGGTGGCTCGGAATTACATATTGAACCTTTAACTTTTACTCACTGCAGTGGGACCTGCTACATCCACTTTCTCATTATTCACAGCCTAAAACTCAAAAGTATTTTGCACTAATATTTAAACTAACTTGTGCCAGTTGGAAAGTAAAAATGTCATGACGTGCCATTTAAAAAAAAAAAAAAAAATATGATTAGGAAGAGCCAAGTGACATCATTTGATTTATCACGTCTGTTTGGATGTAAAAACAACCATCAGCAGGACGCCCAGATCTGGATAGACTGAGATACTGCTGTAGCTAAAGCGTGTACCTAACTGCATGTATCGTTTTCCTTTTTTTGCACATGTTAAATACGAATATATAACATGTAAATCAGGCAGTTTTGGAGTTGTTGGAATTTATCTTGGGAAATTCACCAATTCGTGAATATATTATGGATAATATACGACGTTGTTGCAAATCATCATCAATGATATTATATAGTATATGCATGTATGACCTTAATCAATTTTTCAAGCAGGCTGATTTCCTGTGAAACCCTGGTTTCATTCTTTTGTCTAAAGGGTCATGACTTCTGGAAACAAAATCTTTATCTTCACTGAAAGCTGTGTTGAAACACATGGCTGTTTGACTCACTGTAGATTATTTTCAAAAAAGAGGCATTACTAGTATCAAGAGATCATGTTATAGTCAAACTTTACCCATTTTGATTGTCATACTGGGTTTTAGAATTACATCAAGTATTATATCAAGTTCAAATGTTCTCACTTTTATATCACCATTTAGCAGAAATGTTTAGTTGCTGTAGTTTAGGGCAGAAAACATGACTGAATAACTCCGGATCATTTTTCCTTTTACCTCCCTAATCGTAATGTAGAGAGAAATGTTCGAGTAGACGTCTGTGTGATCAGCGCAGGAAGCAGACTCGTCCTCCCTGTCACCCACACACTCAAGGGCAGCCAGCTAAAACAAACCGCATCAGATCTTTTCAGCACACGCGCACACACACACACACACACACACACACACACACACACACAGACAGATATCTGTACAGCGTTGACACATATCAAACACATATTTCACACCATGAGACAAGCATTTATGGCACACAATTACACCGCATATCTCTCTCTGTCTCTCTCACACACACACACACACACACATACACGCTGACAGATGCCCAGCCTTGCTGCTTCAATGCAGTTTTTCTTAATGGCCCAGCTGTCAGAGTGAGATTAATGGTCTCCCAACCACCACCATCAGCTTGCATTTCTGTCCACCTCTCAGCGCGGCCCCTCTCACCGTCCTCTGAACAGCACTCAGCGGGGGTTGTTTGCCTGCAGATCCTTACGGCAGCAAAACCTCCTGAACGCTCTGTTATCCCAGAGTGAGCCTGACTATGTTCAGGACCAAAACAAAGTTCCCCTTTGCCAATGGTGCTTGAAGAAAGCACAGCAAAAAATGTTGAATACAGAACGTTCTTCCAGCAGATACTGCTTACTGCTGCAGTGGACGCAGGGAAGATGACCTTACAACACCCTAACATTTGCTGAGGAAATTCACCGACCGGCCTATTTCCTTTTTTAGCGTGCATCAGTTTTTATTCCAGCTACAGTTGTGTGTGTGGTCATTTTTTTTTTTCTTTCGTTCGCTTGACTCCGAGCTCTTCTCCCCTACACTCTGAATCAGCAATATTTCAGTGCATTTCTGTAAGCCCCCTCTGCACTCTCATACACTGACCGTGCCTCTCATGCACCACTTGTTCTGAATGCGTAACGGGGCTGATGCAGAGCGCAGGACGGACATTTGGTTTTCCCTCTTACTCATCAGTTTGAGGGGTCAGACAAAGTCCTCTAGTCACTCTGTTTCTCTGGTAAGCCTCAACACAATCTGATGATCACACACTACAGTGACTCAGTTAAAAGACAAGAGCTTTTTTTTTTTTCACATCACACTTGATGTGCCAGCTCTGCATTGTATGTTAAAGAAAAGAGTTCCTCAACCGTTTTGACAAGGGCAATTTACCGGTTTTGGAAATGTACCAAGTTTGTTCCACGCACCTGTGCACCACGACGCTACGAGCACAAACCACGCACTGCTCATCCCTGATCAAACAGCATATTCATAACATCTTAAGATGAAACCTCTTGTACACTGTGTGAGACAAATATTGTGTTAACTCTAAAAATAAAATGCTCATGCAATATTGAACACTCCAAACGGGGAGTTTATTCATTATGCTCGGAGCACAATCCGACTTATTGAAAACAGTTGCAAACACATGTGCACACTCCTTTGTGTACAGACACCGCTACCTTCAGATAATACAGTTATACAGAGCAAAAACACCAGATATGCTGTCGTGCTTCTTAATTAAAGGACAGTGAGGTACAATATTAGTTTGATGGTGAAGTTATGTAATGTGATGGTATTCATTGTCTTCGAATTTTGGCGCTCAAGTTGAGAAAGCCACAGTCCCCGAGAGGGAGATCATTTACACCATCATTAAGTGACTAAGTGAGATTGGAATCGTGTCTTTATGAAGAGATTGATGCTGTAAATAATAATGGAACAAAGTTGGTTTAATTGAACAGGTTGATTATTGTACATCATGGTGTTCATTGATAGAATACAAATATTCCTATAAATTAAGTGTTGCCTTAAAATTGGGTCATGATACTGCAAGGTATTCTTGCAACGATAATACTATGACAATATGATAAATTACTGAAAAGTATGTTCATTAATTGCACCAACATAGGAGCACATATCTGGTTGAGGAATAGTAGTTTGCAGAAGATCGTGTAGCTGCATTTTTGAAAAAAAAAATTCAGATTGCAATCATAATCTGTACCTAGGCCTGGACTAAAAATAACAAAATATCCAATATCCTGTAATTAAATTGACAATTGATTTTCATTTTTAAACACCGTACTAAACAATAAATCTGAATTAGTTGATAAAAATCGATTTATCTCCCAGCTCTATTTGTAACCAATCAAAACCTGCACTGTTTCAGAAATGTACTTTTTGACAGAGGAAGCAGACGTTAAAAAGTACAAGTTGCAAATGAGTTTTCCAAAGTAGTTTCGTCTCTTTGAGTGTTTAGACCTCACATCAGTTATTGCACTTTGATTTCTTACTCTCTTTGTACTCTAGCCCCATTTCTCTGTCGCAGTCTTCTTACACTGCTTCCATATTGTTGTGGATTGTTTGTAGATCTGAGTTTCTTTTAAGTTATTCTATTTAATATTTTTGAAAAGCAAACCATTTTCACTCTACCGAAGTCACTACATTTCTTTTGAAACGAACTCCTCCTCAGCAACATTACTCTCAGTTTCTGCTGTGCTCGTTACTGCAGTACGTGCGCAGTAACACCACTAGTCGTGATATTGATTTCCACCTGTTTGGTCCCCCCCCCCTCTCTCTCCTTCCCACTTTGTCCTCCTCTTGCTCTCTTTTCTTTCACAACTGTGCTCCTCACTCTCACACACCCAGCTCTAAGTCTCCCTCGGTCTGCCTCTAACGCGCGCTCTCGGACACAAACACACACCCATGCCTGAGAGTGAAGCATGCAGTAAGTTATCAGACCTGACTTAACTCTCCTGTTAAACATTGGAGACTCGTCATCTCGTTTACAGTTTCGCCCTCTGCATGCCAGCAGTAAACCCACTGACAAACCCAGGAGAAACACAGAGAATTACAGCTGTTAACGCATTGATTCAACTAGACGGCTTAAGGACATAATGCTGCGCTAAGATTGCTTCATTTAAGCGCTCAGCATTAGTTTTATGGAAGTAATTTCCTCAGGAATATACATTTATTTCTTGTTTATGTGTTCTAATTGAGAGGTGATTCCTTCATCTGTCTCATTACCTCTGACTAATATGACATAGATGGCTGATATAATCGACCGGTATTGGCTTATCACAGATTCATTGGTGTTGATGTATATGTTTTCAGCACATGCATGTTTTATAGCGTGCATTTCTGATCCTATTTTTAATTCAGGTGTTTAATGTTTTCACTGTATTTTTGATGTTTAATTAATTAAGTTTACTGTTTAAAATGTACTATGATATTTAAATAGTTTTTATATTTACTTCTTTAATAGTAAGCTATAAGATATCTTGCCTCAGAAATCCTGACATTTTATTTTAATAACCAGATTTGAGGGATCGTTACCAGAAGTTCAGAGTTTTTAATAACACGTGAAAAATTACTGTTAGACATCAGTTTCATTAAATCTGTCAGTGGTTGGGCTCTAATGTGTGATTTTTTTAAAAATCATTTAGGGTGTGGACACTGCAAGAAGATGAAGCCAGAGTATGATGAAGCTGCTGAAATACTCAACAAGGGTGCAGACGTAAGTTTCATGACCTTTGCCTGTGTTTACGTGCCGCATGCTTGTCTACAGGCCCGTGTGCTTCGTCCACTTCTTCACATCTCACACGCTGATGAACATACAGAGCTACACGGGTGTCGCGGCGCCTCATTAACACATCATAATAATCCCTCCTTTTGGCCGATTTCGCAGACATGCTGGTCAGTCTGTCCTGCAGCCCATTTCTCGATGTGTTTCTGATTAGTTGGGTGTGTTCCTCGCCTCTCCGCCATTCTGTCCTCTGTGGTAATCTAACACTCCCCAGCCAGGGGCAGGGCCTATAAAACTCCTGCCTGGTGACTGTAGCAATTATCTCATCCGTGAGTGTGTCCCCGGCCCGATGCTTGGACCTTCTCCTTGTGGCTCTCTGCCCAGCACTGGAGGTCAATGGGAAAAGCCTGGCCATTATCTAATACGGATGGACTGGAGCCTCTTTCACCCTGAGCCCTTAAGACCCAGCATATCATTTATTTTCCTCCTCCTTCCTTCTCCTCCTCTCTAGTGTTACTAATGCAGTGCTTTTACATTATATACACAAACAGTGTGTGCTCATTTGCAAAGGTTGAACTAGAATTGTTCTCTGGAAGTTCAAAGTATTTGGTGGTAATTTGTGTCATATAACGGGGTTAGCAGAAGGGCCCTTCATTGGTCTAATTGGACAGATTCAGCTGTAGCTATTATTTTACCCCCTTAAGACATGCTATTGTTATTCCTCCACAGAGTCCGGGTGTCTTGGCAGCAGTGGATTCCACAATTCACAAGGCTGTGGGGGATCGCTTCAAGATCTCCGGCTTCCCAACCGTAAAGTATTTTGAGAAAGGTGAGGACAAGTACACGCTGCCACACCTCCGAAGCAAAGAGAAGATCATCGAGTTCATGCACAAGTGAGTCACACACTACACAGATCAATCACTTCTTAACTTCTGTCCAACAGACGCTATCAGTAACCAGAGTCCTGTGACTCCTGTGACATGTTGACCTTTGTTGCAAAGAAATTCTTCCTGCCTGAAACACATGAACACGCACACAGAAAAAGGCTGTTATCGATGCACTAAGCCGCTGCCTGGTGTGTTTTGCGGCGTTAAGACACGTACTCAAACTCATTCAAATTGCAGTAATTTAATCCTGAGTTTAAAAGTTTTAGCTGCGTCCTCCCACGGTAGTAGATTAATCTCTGGAAATGGTCACTGAAACGTAATCGACCTGCGATGAGATCAGTCCAGCTGTGGCAATTAAAGATGGCATTAAGGAAAATTCTGCGACCTGAGGTCGACGGACGTAAAGTCTCACTCATTCTACTACATCATTTGTATTCACAAGTTACTGTTTTTCTTTTTCGTAAACAGCAGGGTAAATGCTGTGTATGCGTACTCCATATCTCTGTGTATTCTACTTTTCCCACGTACAACAGATGTAAAGCAGTCTTTTCCGCTCCTTGTTGTACACGTTATAAATACTGCTTTGCTCTCTTTCATGTCTGCAGTCCCCAGGCACCTCCTCCACCAGAGCAGTCTTGGGAGGACAAGCCCTCCAGCGTCAGCCATCTTGGATCAGAGGATTTCCGAGAGGCGCTGAAGAAGAAAAAGCATGCTCTGGTCATGTTCTACGCTCCCTGTAAGAGCTTCTAGTAATTCACATAGCTCCTGAAAGGCTGTTGTTTACTTGGCACTAGACACTTTTCACAAACACGTACATTTTATATGCTTGGCTGTTTAGACTAAAATGGTAACTGTGTGAGTCTGGTGGACCTGGTGCGATCTTATCCCGGGTTTAAATCGGTGCACTTGCATAACTCAGAGCTGCCTGTCATGCTCCTGATCACGCAATATATAAACCCCACCTAAGCCATGGGGAGACTGAGGAATGATTCACATGACTGAGAATAGATTTGTGCGTTTGTAAAAAATAAGAAGAGAACGTTCCACCTCATAATTCAGCTTTCCTGAAAAACATGACATTTTATTATGTAGCTTTATAGTCAAGTCCTTTCAGAGACTTAGTGGACCTTGTTTCTGACATTGAATGAATCTGTTTTATAACTGAGCACATCTAGCTAACCGAAGCTCAATAAGCTCCACGAAGAGAAAGCTCGTTGAACTTCTCTTAAAAAATGTAAGGACCCAGTGTAATGACACTCTCGCCCAAAACACAGAAGCAGAAGGAATACAGAGTGGCTAACTTGCTTAATTATCAATTCAGACATTGACGCACACATGCACCTCTGTCCTTTGTGTGTGATGGGGCCAGATGGGGCGCAGCGGTCCGGCTGCTGTCTCTGTTGAGGCCTTTGGTGCTTCCTTCTACAAAGAGATGCTCCAGATGCACGTCAGGCAGCAACAACCTGCTGCCCTCCCCCTGCCCACCCCATCTGCATCCTGCTCACGGGTGTCTTATCAGTGCTTGTGTCTAATAGAGCATTTGATGAGATGCGGCTGCTTGCTAAGACACCGAGGCAGGAGATGCTTTAGACGGAAGAATCAGTTTTTTAGCAAAAGTTTTTTTTTTTTTTTACTTTATAGCCTTAAATTAAATTAAATTAAATGCTGTCGTATCTTTTCTCTCTTTTTATCTCTTTCCTGACATCAGGCAGAACTAAGTTGTTGATGACAACTAATTTCCCTGATGTTTAAACAGAAGTTTAAATTTAGACTCGTTGACTTAAAGTAAGAAAACACTCAGAAAACTTTCAATTATAAGATTAAACATTGTCCCAATTTTTTTTTGCATGTATTGTAAGAGCCATTTGAAATTGTCAATCACATTTCAATAACACTAAATCCTGCTTTTTAAATGGAACAAAATGTGTGGCACTTAGCACCATTTCTCTAATCTGGATGTGATTATTTTTGCATCGTGTATTTCGGGCTCAATATATTAGATTAAATTTCGGAAACCTTTCCCCTCCAACAAAGTTGAGTGGGATCATATCGTGCGCAGCTGTTCCAGTGATGAGCTGCGTTACCTTCGCAGACCACAGCGTCTGCAGGTTGGGCCTGTAAACAATATCATACGGGTTTGCAGGTTTTGACTAGCACCAGCAGCCAGCTCTGAATGTGTTTATGCATTGCTCCGGTCAAGTTATTATATGCCCATGTCTTCTGATACAGCCTACATACAACCTTTTGAAATCATTCTGTGCTTCGCGTATGGTGTCCCTCTTCGGCTGGCAGTTGCAGTGACCTGCCTGGTCAGTCTGTTCTCGTCATGTGAGAGAAAGCCACGGCACGCTGCTGCGTTTTTTGATTTATCAGTTTTAGAACTGCGACAGAACCTTTAAAGGTTTAAAGGCCATTTAATGTTGCAGCTAAAAGGGTACTTCAGCAGGAAATGAATTTCTGAGCTGTGCTGAATGCTGGCTTAGTGAGGCAGCTCTGAAAAGGAAGGCAAATGGACGGTTGCAGAGTTGATGTGTAATCGAGTTGAAGGCAGAGTGAACCGTGTGTATGTGCATGCCACCATCAGTCAGTGCACGTGTAGCCTTTGAAATCCATTTACAGTGGGATCGACAATGAGTAACTGGTTTATATGAGTATAATCAAAATGTTATGAATGATGAGTACCTTTTTAATAATCTGTTATGCAGTTTTGGGGAGCTCCTACTGTTTTTCCAGTTTGCTGTAGTGTGCACAAAGCCCTGACCTCAACCTGCGGCACGTGTCCGACCTCACCAAAGCTCTTGTGGCTTCAAACTCACCTCTGCCCTTTGTACAATCTGGTCAGATGGTCTTTTACTTATCAGAATTCAGCGCTGGTATATTTGAATGTGCAAGGCCATTCTAGGCGGTTTACCCATGTACATATGCTCTAAGTTTGTTTTTGTGCAAATCACCTACAATCGTGGATCCAATAATTGTCTTGGCTTAAAAGTGCCACAGGTGCAGACTGAGACTGCAAAAATGAGACTCAAACTAGATTCCTTCTTCTCTCTGGCCAGTTTTGAATAAAGATTGGCAGAGGTTTTTGTCACAAACTGTTCTTACTACAATGCATAGTGACTTTTCTTGTCTTGTTGTCGGTTTGTTTCATGCATCATCTATTCATATTCAACCTCTTCTGTTGATACATGGACATTAGTTTTTGAACTGAAGTGTATTTTATTGCATGTATCGACGTGTTCATGACTTATGCTTTCTTGGCCAGATTGCCCTTGTAAAAGAGATTTTATTTCAATTGTTATAGATATGTTGCTGAAAGATGATGAATAATCCACATACTTTCTTAGATATAGTTCATTTGTGACTCTAATTGACTAGTGATTTAACCCCGACTCTGTATACACCCAGTGCCCTGCTGTTTGTTCTTTCGTCTTTGAAAATCTTTGTCACCCCAAGACATGTTTTTGCCTTTTTCACCTCTCCAATTTCCATCCACAGCAACAACGGTTTGATTGTAATGAACCGAATAAAAACTGTACTAACAACGTATACAGGAAGTTTAACACAAATTCAAAGAAGAATATGTTTTCACAGTTATTACACTGACTTTGACTGCAAGTGCAGTGCACGAACGCACCATCCCGTTCTTAGCAAGATTTATTTAGTCAGATTTATCGTTATCATACAGCCTGGTCAGCTCGCATGTATCCACACACTGGAAGCGAACCTGCAGCTTGTAAATGTGATCCGTTGTTCTTCAGGGTGCATTTGTATCTGTATTGACTTACTGTATGTGGATGGCCGCTGGAGCAGAGAGAGCCAGAGAGGTTGTGTTTTTATGACGGCAATAAAGAAAGTTACACGCTCTCGTAACATACAAGTGAACCATCTCTAATGTGGCGTAAACCTGTAAATAACTGCAGGGCTGTGGGACGCGTGTTCTATTGAGTAAATAACGTACGGAAGTGATTGACTGTGTTGGTAGCACCATGCGTTTGCTTGTCACTGTCTGTATAAGGTGCCGTTTAGAGCTAGATGTTGTGTAAGTGTGTTAATAATGACCCATCTGTGTGTTCTCCTCTTCCAGGGTGTCCACACTGTAAAAGCTCAGTCCCCCACTTCACCACGGCAGCAGAGCTCTTCAAAGAGGACCGAAAGGTTGGCGATGCTTTATTTATACAAAATTACACACACACACACACTCTCTCTTACACCAAGCAGTGGTGGCGGCAGGGATCCCTTATGCTCAAGCTGATTAATAATTAATAATACTAGTTTTCTGTCATGACCCACAGTTAGAAGAGTGGCTCAATATCGATTAGCTCGGGTGTGTTTAGTGTAGCTTAGCACAAAGACTGTTAGCCGCTGTTGAGAGTGCGGGGGAAAAAAAACAACGAACACAGCCGGACTCCAAACTAACAACCTTTTCAAGCGTTTTAGATGCTGCATCCCGTCAATTTGCCCAGTAGTTGTTGATAATGAAATATCTCCAATCGTAAGTTAACAGTTCAACATCTTATTTTCCATTTCTAAATGTGTTAAGTCCACACTGTGTAAATAGGATAATAATAATAGTAATTAAGTAAACAAGCATATTTCCCAAAATGTCAGAGCCTGCGTTCATAGAGCTTAATGGCATTGCTTTATAATTGTCTTTTATGCACTTTTGTAATGTAATGTAGTGAAGTTAAATTGCATTTAAATGCCCAAATGTCATGACACTTTGTAATCAATTCTTTTATCTCTTCTACTCAGCACAAATGCGTTGTTTGACTTTGCTGACAGCTCAAGAGGTATCAGATAAGAGTTGCATGAAATGAGCAGCGTTTTGTGAAACGAGCTCGGAGGCCTGCAGAGTGATTGCAGCCGCGTGCTGAAAATGTCTGATAAGACCTTTAAACAGTGGTATTCTGAAAACTCGCAACTGAAATCTCCTTCCACCTCATACCTAATATTTGTCAGTTAGGAATTTGACCACTTAGCTAAAGCCCACACAGTCTCATCAAATCTGCACTCTTGGGGCTTTTGGGTTATTCAAGGTTCATGCAGTCACAACAGGACACACTCTTCATCATCTCTTCTCCCTTTCATTCCTTTTCCCTCCGGACCCGTGTCCCGACACCCTCCTACTCCTGCGCTTCCCTGTTAATACCCTCTGCCTGCAGGGCTCAGTATTTCCAAACCTCATTAACTGTCTGACTCACACACACACAGGAAGAAGAAAAAAAAAGTAAGTTTGGCAGCTACTCCGAGCTCCAATATATCATCTGAAAGTGACGCCGTAAAAAAAAAACAAAAAAAAAACATCACATTGTTGCCTTTTGGTTTTATAGTTTCCTTGAGATGCTTAATGTTAACTGCACATTGTTCTAATAGTGCTCAGGCAATGTTGCTCTCATTTGTTTGGAATTTTTCAAAATCATAGCCAGATGGTGTAAAAACAGTGACGTATCCCCCAAGAACTTAGTCATCCATTTCTCTGAGGCAATCCTTTGAAACATTTCTTAAAAACAAACAACTTTTTTTCTTTTTTTTTTTACATACACAACTCTCTTGGGTTTTGCCCTTCAGCTGCAACTTCAGGAAATTGTACATGCCTTTGTTGATTCCTTCAATATCAGAGTGAACACTGAAATACATCAGCAGCAATACAATGACAGTATGTCAGCCGCAATATAAAAGATATGTTGTCGTTACAGTACAGGGAGAAAACGTACGACTCATAGACCGAGACACCGGTCAGTTGAACGAGCATAAGCTTCGATATGTCCTTAATGGAGGCTTATTATGGCCCTGGAAAAAAATATTGACTTTGTATTTTAAGAGAAAACTAAACTTCTCAGAACATCCAGTATCTAGCGGCCACAACAGCTCAAGGCACTTTGGCAGCGCTTCACCAGCCGTAATATTTGGATCCGTACGATGAAACCTCCACAAGCTGCCGAACCAGGGGACCCTCATACCTGTGAAGGTTGTATAAAACGCAGAAGTTTAAGATATCTTCCCTCTTAATGTCCCTCCAGTGGCCGGTGGAGGTGTGAAGCTGTGTTTGAACAAGAGTAAATCTTGAGAACTGGGCTTGTTTACTTGGCAATCCTCTCTATTTATAAAGCCGAATCCAGGGAATTGTACCAGTCCGGTGTTGATCACAGTCTATTAGCTGCCCTCGCCTCATTTACCAAAGACAAACACGAGCTTAGCTCCAGCTTTGAAGATGCAAACAATTAAAACTCCACATTCTGTGCTGTATGACAGCGGGGGAGCTGTGTTCAGGGTTTGTTCTGAGCCGTTTGTGTTTTCCCCAAATTCTAATCAATAGCAACATTAAAGGCGCACATTGGCTGGAACTGCTCGTTTCCAAAAGCTGTCGGCTGCCACTGTTATAAGAAAACTGTTTCATCTGAGATTTTGATAATTTTTTATTTTTTTTTTTTTAAATGGATTTGACCGATATGACCTGCCTTGATGCTGCTACAGTACCTGTTAAGTTAATGTACTGAACAGAAATATACTGACCATGACCATGGTGCTAATTATATATTTTCTTCACAGATCAAGATCTAAATCAAAGCCATGTAATAATGAGCTTTTAATAATATAAAGTTTCTACCTGTTATCCATTTACATTTTGCACACAATGCAGCTCAGCGGTGCACAAATTACACACCCCATTAAATCGAGACTTTTAACTTCCTAGAACACTGCCACTTGGAAAACAATGAGTGTTTAATGAGACTTGATTTTGCACGTAGAGGAGGTGTAAACACAATCAAATTGTCCCTTTCTTCTGAACGGATATTGCTTCATTAAAGATTCATTTGGGTTTACCACGGTTTGGGTCTTATTTTTATAGGTCATCATTCCTATCAGTAATAATAAATATTATACTCGGCAATTACTGAGATTTGGGAACATGGCACCATTGTTAAAAACAAGTCCGATGGATCAAGAAACACTATATCCTGCTGTGCACAACGTTCATGTGCAATGAGAGATTATTACAGTTTTTACCTCCAAATACAGCAGGTAGGATATTCTCGCTAACAACCGGTCTGATTGTCACAACAATCAAGTTTCTTGTCTCGAAGGATTTTGCGAATGGCGTGTTCCAGATTTCAGAAATTGCTTTTGATGAGAACGATGCTATCATAACAAATGCCACTTATGGCCACAGCCCCCGATTATCCAGCCCAACACTACAGACATAAGGATACACCACATTTCATCAGCTTTTTAAAGTGAATAAAACAAATCAATATACAATAGTTAAACTATGCTGAACTAAATAAAATAGCAACTTGTTAAATAACATCATAGCTCTCCTTTATTAGATATATATTATTTGTAATGAAAGTTTGTTGGTGAACCGTATGCAAACCATAAAAATTCTATAAATAACTATTACAAATATAAGAATATAAAACATCTAATTATACATGAATTATATATTTTTTGCTTCTTTTTTTTTTTTGCTCTATTGCATTTTTTTCCGGTGTTTTTAATTGAGCGCAATGGAGCCTCTATGGCTAGTTTAATATGTATTTAGTACAGGGATAAATGAATAAAATAAAAGGGAGAGTGTGTTCTAGTACTTCTCATTCCTTGATGTACTTTAGTACCAGTCTTGCGTCCACAGTTAGTACGATAAGCATTGAGATCCGAGCGATTTCTGAGTTTGTCAGCAGCGTTGGATTACCACTCCGCTCTTCACTGTGACACTGATGGATTGAGACCAAGCCTACTGGTGATATGCCGCTCCTCAGAAATGTTGCTGTTGGATCAATGAAATGATGTGGGGCTCCTGTCGCTTGAAGATCGATTAATAACGAGAATTTGCCGTAGACATTTGAAGCACAGCGACTGTACGGCTTCATATTTTCCTGTCAAATCCCAGGAGCTCTGATTGATGACACACAGGGATGAGCAGTCGGATGGAGTCGGTGGTCACATTATGTCAGCTGCTGTTCCTGCTGTTTAAAGTGCTCTCTTTCTGTCTCAAACTCACTCAGAGGTCGTCAAATACAAAGACGATTCGCATTGTGAACAGATGATTTTAGGCGGTGTTGTCAGCGAAATTTCTGTTGACTATTTTGCTTTTTCAAAGGTGAAACACCCCAGTCCTGCTGAATATACACAGCTTGCAGAAATGCACATTGACGCATCCCTTTATGCACTCTGTTTTCCCCATGATGTGCAGAAGACTCTGTTTCTTCCCCGTCCTTCCTTTTGTGTTCACAGATGTCTGTGCTGCTGTTGCAGACAAAGCCAGCACTCAACAACAGTGTACTCATCTAACAATATGTTGACGCTTATGCAGATTCTCAACATTTCAGTATTTGTATTTGCATACGGGGGGAGGAAGAGAAAAAAATAACAAGAGGCACTTGTATTTCGTAATTAGGACAAGAAGTTTTGAGTGTCACCTCACGGTTGCATGCGCAGAGAAAGTGTCTGATGTGTTTTCCTTCCGCAGCAGATCTGTCATTTCCACATTCAGCTCGAGCGGTGATTATTTGATGGTGACAAGTTCAACGTGCAGCGCTCAGCACCCTGAGAGACGGTGACATTTCAGCCGTCCAAAAGGACACGCTGACTGAGCCATGTATCAGTGCGCCGGCATTTACGCCTCATTGGGGCGGCTTGTCACTAATCGATGCAAAGGCCTCGGAACATAAATCTCCCTTGTTGTTTTTATGTAGGAGTGATTGTTGTGGGTTTCCCCCCCCCCAACACCCAAATGGTTCAGCTGAAGAGCAATGCATCTGTCATTTTTTTGTGTAACCTGGAGAGAGAAACTAGTGGTCTAAATTTGGAGAATGTGTCGAGCCTGCTCACTGGCAGAGCGGCGGAATACATGTAAGCACTCGTCGCAATCGACCATTTTACAGTTGATTTAATATTGAGTTCTCTATTACCAATCTTTGTAATATCCTGTGTATTGATCTACAGTTCTAATAAAGTTTTTTTTTGTTCTGAAAATATAGTGTGTGCTTAGGAGACACTGAAACAATAACTAATTGAACCAAAGCAATAAAAATGCCACCCGTGAATTAAAGTCATTGTTACGGAACAATAAAACGGAGACATAAAATATGAGCCAAATCCTTTTAATAAACCTGCTTTCAAAAGGTTGTAGAAGGCGAAAGATGTTGGAGATCTCGCTGCGTTTAAATGAGTACCTGCATTATTACATTAAATTTTTAGTATCATAGAAAATTACTTTTCTTAACTCGTATGAAAATACACACAACTCGGACATAGATCAAAGAAGGCTTTCTACAGAGTTTTAACCCACATACAATTCACACTGTAAAGTTTGCTAATATGCTAACCGTGTTTCGTTTGAGATTTGATCACTCGAAATAAAAAAAAATTATCACAAGCCCTGAAATCCATGAAAGTTTGTGGAAAAAAATCCAAGCCCTAAGTTTTTGTTTATAGACATGGATCATTGAAAGTGCTTGAATTTATATTTTTTTGTGCACGAATAGAGATTGAAGTTATTTTGATACTTTTTTCCTTGAGCTTCTGTAAAGTTTGCTAGTTCTCATTATAAATCTTCTCTGTGAATTTGAGGTTATTTGGCCTGGAAAGTCCTTGGATTTGATGTTTAAGAAGATGTGGGAACCCTGTTCTACTCTTACGTTACTGTAAAAAAATAAAAGATTAGTAGTTTTCACAAAAATTCCATTCTGATGTTTTACAATTTAATTTCCCAAAGGTAAACTCCGCTCATCAGATAAGACAGTATGCCACACACCCATACAAGTGGCTGTATGTTGCATTATACTTTATATTATTATACAACATCACACTGAAGGCGATTGCTCTGGTTTCCCTCAGATTGTGTACGCTGCTGTGGACTGTACAAAAGGGCAGAACAACGAGCTTTGTAAGCAGGAAGGAGTGGAGGGCTACCCGACATTCAACCACTACAACTATGGCAAGTTTGTGGAGAAATACAACGGAGATCGTGGGGTAAGTGGTGCGACATATCTCGCCTTGTCCTCTCTCTTTTCGTCACATCACTTGTCAACACACTCGACACATTTTTTTTCTTTTTCTCTTCAGCAGAGAAGTAAGCTGGTTCATGTGAACCCCATAATTGTTTTATCATACAGTACATAATCTGCGTGGACACTAAAGCAAGCGAGTTGGCATACATACTGTAAGCTCTCTGCTTAAGCAGAGGATTCCCCAAAGCCTAATTAAAGCACCAATTTGGCCATAAAAGTATTTCTAGAATCACGGAGAGTCTGGTCATTTAGACACTAGACGGTATCCTGCAGTGAGTGAGTGAGTGAGAGAGTGTGTGTGAGTGAGAGAGTGAGAGAGTGTGTGTGAGTGAGAGAGAGTAATCCTTTCAGAGTCCAACTAGTCCCGTCTTGAGGAACAGCAGCACGATGTGCTAGAAGGGTTACCACAAAATAAACTAAACACCTTGTCCAGGTTTCTGTTCACGACCTGCCCTGCGCTCAGGCTTCTCAAATTCAATTACATCAGAAAATACAAAATATGATGACGAACAATATAATGCTGTTCTACATGCCAGAATGAAAGTGCAGCAGTGTCCAGGCAGCCAGAAAGCAAAATGGGTTCATCCTTAACTGCCGAGAGAAATCCGTCAGTGCAGAAATGACAGATGGGGGAATGAGGAGTCAAAGATGCAGACAACACAACCTGGATATTATTAGAATCACAAAAACAAGGATTCAAAGAAGCGGGTTTCTCTGTTTCACAAAGTGTGCACATTGTTGCTTTTACTGTGTAAACACATAATGGCACACTTTTGCAACAAATGCAATTTATTATTAGAGAGTAATGTAATATAGAATAAGGAATGTAATATATAATTATAATAAAGAATGAATAGGGCTAAGCAGAATTACCTTGAATTTGGCAACAATATTTGGATTCTGTGTTTACTTCTCTTATCTCCATGCTGTCTGGCTAAGTTGAGATAATGTTTAATCAGGAGTTCATTAATCTACAATGAATGCCTTCGTGGCTATTAAAATGCCTTAGATCAATATTTCAAAAGTCTTAATGCTAAGATATGAGTAGTAAGATGTTATGATTTTTAAATAATTGACTAAATGTTTCTCACATCAACACTCCTGTTTTGTTTGCAGCCTGGAGCAGATTCACTGATTTTTTTTTTTTTATTTTTTTTTTTTTATTCTGTTTTTTTCTTTAATTTAGGTTATTGTAAAGCTGGTCTTAAATTGAAATTCCGAGTGGTATTAAAAAAAAAAAAGTCTTTTAATCGAACTTGCCTCAGGCTGTAGGAACCCTGTTTATGACGGGACCCTGATCTGATAAATTGCTTCAAGCTGTGAAATGAGCACCAAAACTTGTTTCACCGACTCCACCTGTCCCTCTTCTCCACAGGAGGCGGGCTTCATAGGTTTCATGCGCAGCCTAAGAGGACGTGATCAGGAAAAGGTTGTCAAGAGGAAGGAGGAGCTCTGAGTGGCGGCGGGCAGGGAGGGGGAGTTGCACTGCACAGTTTGTCATTGCACTGTGACCCTTGACCCTGGCAAGGGCCCAATCAGCACTGACGTGGAAGACTTGATGACCTCAGCGAAAGGCTATTTTTTTATACCGTGGTGATCGCGTTTTTAATAATACCAACAGAGTTCCTACAGTGAGGCCGCCCACTTAAGACGTCTTTTTTCATGGATATTCTGATGGGCAAAAACATACACAGACAAAAAAAAGTGATTTCTTGTTTCTTTCTTTTTTTCTTTTGTTTTTGCCCAAACACTGTGACTACATATGTGAAAAGCTACACCCTATACTTTTATCTATGCAATACTGACCCCTGCTTAGCCCTGTGGGGCTCTGTGTGACGGACTGACACTCACGGTGGTGGGTGGTGGTGGGCATCAAAAATTAAAGGTGGAGGCTGCATTGTCCGTCACTCCACAGGGGTCCTAGTCCAGTCCCATCAACCCTGCTGTGTCTCGAGAAAGAGACACTTTTACCTTCATGTCTCGGGTCCAGAACCATCCAGAATATTGCTTTGTTATCTTCACAGATCAGTTGGGGGATATCAGCATTTTAACACTTAACATCTAAAAAAAAAGCCCATAGCTTTTTACAGTAAATAATGCTACTGTAGCAATAAGGCGCTGTAGCAGTGACGTAGGTGAAATTATGTCCAAAGGGTCGATATTCTGTTTGGTTCCAGGCTCTCGTGATTAGTTTGGCTTTTAGAAAGGACTTGGCAATTTTTTGTTTGCTAAAAACTGTGGCCTTAAAGATATAAAAAATTAAAAGAAACATGCAGCAAAATATAAGATGATAAGTGGAAGGGAATCGGAGGCCTGGTGCTCAGACCAGAGAGAAGTCAAAAGAAGAAAAAAAAACAAACAAAGAACATGAAATGCCAAATATTCTTGCGCATTGCCCTTGATATTTTTGTGCTTTGTACATTTCCAAATATTGTAGTCATTTAACAAGGGTAGAGCTCATTTACATACAGTAAGAATGGGAGATGCTCAAGTATGCAGGCTAAACATTGCATGATGATCATAAAATGTCCAAAAACATGAATCTTCCCTCTGTCCCCTGAACAAATCGTGGACTCCACCCCCACAATCCCCCTCTGCATTCAGGGAGACACTGGAATAATTCAGACCTCTGGTTTACACTTTGGGCATTCAGGGTTTTTGTTTTAGGGTACCCAGTCTGTTTTATACCCATGCGTTTCCGCCACTTTCTGCAGAACCGAGCGGCGCCGAGGAGCCAAAATGACAGTCTGTGTCTGCCTGCCATGCCTTGGCCTGGTATTGCTCAGCTGAATTTAGCTCGCACATGCCTTCCATCATATTCCACGGGATGAATTCATTGTAAATTCCAGGAGTAATTAAGTGAAGTCTCCAGACCCCCCCCCCCCCCTCTGGCAGCATAACCCCATCATCATTACTTTTGTGGCAATTTTTTTTGTGTTGTCTGTTTTCAACTCCCACGCTTCGGCCACTATAAATATTTAAAGGCTTTTCTGTAGCTGAACTTGTTTTATTATTCAAGACTTTGGTTTCTTTCATTATCAATAAGGTTCTCAGGGATAGCGAAACACAATTAAAGGGAACTAGTTTGTTTGTAATTTTGCGTTCCAGCTGAATAATCTTGGGCCCTTAGGTCATTTGTATCCCAAGTAAAAAAATAAATAAAAATCTGGACTTTTCCTTTGTTATATCATGACAACATGTATTGAATAAGATGTATTTTACAGTAGATGTTACTGAACCATTTCTTGTCAAACATATTCATTGGGATTTTTAATGGCCTCATTCCGATTGAGACGGTCTCAAATGTTCTGGCTGGCACCAAACACTTTATTTTGTGTTCAGTAAGACTATTAACATTTCATGGTATGCAAGAGCATTTAGGAAGAGCGCTTCACAAAGTTAGGTGTTGACATATCGCTATAATTAGGTGTCCAATGTCCTCTCGAGGGAAGATCCATTACCTTTGTTTGCGGTTTCCATTTGTTTTTGTTTAGGAGCCTCAGTAGTGACACACCACGTTTGTTGAATAATTGAAAGACCCAAAGTTATCCATGTTGTGTGGGAATTTGTAACACTTATGCCAAGAAGTCATTGTTTCCCTTGTTGATTTTTCTGTGACCAGTCATGCGTACGGTTTTCCCCCTTTGCAGTAAGGACCTTGCGAGATAAAAACAAAAAAAAGAGAATAAAGTCAAACCTTTCCAAAAGATTTTTCACTTCTTTTTTTTTTTTTATACAATGTACACGTATCTGCTTGTTATTTAAACTTTTTTATGTGTCATTTTTGAGTCACATTAGGGGTCGGTCCACCGTGTTGATGCACAATGAAATGTCTCTACTGTTCTGGGATCGATTGCCATGAAAGTTGGCGCGTTCATGTCCCCCACAGGATGAATTGTAATAACTGGGGAGTTTTCATCTAGTAGTAATTTAATTTGTCCAGTACTTTTGTTTTATGACCAAATAACCTGCAGAACTAATGACATTCCATCTGCCTCGACTGTTTTTTTTGTGTTTAGTGCGAATAAAATGCTTGGTAAGATAATGAAAATGGTTAACGTCACCCACTAAATATGTCACTGTGAACAAGTCTGCATGCAGCATTGAGCTCAGAGCTCTGCTGTGTTATAGCAGTATATAGAGCAACTGTCGACCCCAGTCTTCGTTTGGTTCATTTACAAGGGAAAAGGATGGGAAGCATGAAAAAACATCCATGTCCCTAGGAAAAACGAATATAGTCGTAATTAACAAAAATCAAAAAGGAAATAATAGAAAAGAGTTTCAAAAACATTATTTCTATCATCCCTATCATTCTGCCATCAGTTCCACCGTGATTACTTTAATGACCAGTGGCCGGTAGCACAAAACATCTCAAGTATAACACTTGAGGCTCACTTTCTCCTTACCAGAGCGACCTACTTGAGGGTGTTGCACAGAATCCCTTAAATATTTAGACATTTACTGAATTGAAAGATTTTCCAGCTGTAAAATTCTACATTTACGAGGAGACTGTGTGTTTGCTCGTCTCACAAAGTTGGTAGATTGTGTAAAAGAAAAAAGCCAGAAAATATGAAGACAACTCAAACCAAATAAGTCAGAGGAGGAAAAGATTATACAGTACATTGGTTATTTAGTTTTTTTTGTGATTACAAACTGACTGGACATTGTTGATTTTTATTTTTCTGTTAACAAATTGATCATATTATACGGCCGCTTGAATCCAGTGTTTACGTGTGAGACTGTGTTGGAAGTTAGAAAACTTTGTTAAAACTCCACGTACACAAACGTATGATAATTTGTTCATTGACGTGGCGCTGAAGAATATCCGGAGCGTGACGACGTGTTTAAAGTTATTTCAGCATCGCCGTGCTTCACTGCTGGCACAATAAAATAAATAGAAGTCGACCTTGTCGGCTCGCTGAGCTGATGGCCAGTCCTGGTGAAAGCACTTTTTGTGCCTGTTTATTTTTGACATTTGTCTCAGTTGTGCATCTCAGAAGGGAAACAAATGGACCACTCTGCAGATCTGACACTGATGGCTTTATTATGAGAAATTGCACTGGACCTAAAAGGAACCCGCTCACAGTGACGCCCGTGAAAACTCTTACACAACTCCACGTCTGCATTTCAACATTGACGAGCATGTTTAATATTCTAAATCGTTGCTCTTAGGATCCAAGGTCCTTGGAAACGTGTGCGTGGAGTTCAAGTCCTCAAGTATTGCTGTGTAAGCCGACAAGTGACTTTGAGAGGAAGTTTCATGCAGGGGTCACGCAGGGCTGCTTGGATGAAGTGCTGTTGTTGGGATGCATGCTGTGCCGGCTGATTAATGATAGAAATACCCTCTCAATCCCAATTTAACTTTAGAGGATTTTCTATTTTATTTTTTGGAGGGGAGGGACAAGGGGTTTTTACTTGTGCAATATGAGCATAAGAAATGGAGGGCATGTGGCTGTTAACACAAAGTCAAGGCCTGGTCGGATTCAAGTACCCTTAACAGAAGCTATTTTCCCTTTATGGATAATTGTGTTTTGGGCCGTTCTGGATTTTATCTCTGTGACGTCAATCTGCACTCTGCCTCCATCCCTCTGCCTGTCCTCTACCTAACCTCTGCTTCTTCATGTCATCATTATGCTGTTGTTGTCATAAAAGCCTACTCATGACCCCTTCTTTTCTTCAAGAGCGTCATTACAAAGCAACTTCCTGCTGTTGATTTGGTTGATCTCACTCTCTGTCTTTATATATATATATATATATATATATATATATATACACACACGTTTATTCCATCCTCTTTTTTTTATTTTTGCCATTCAATATGCCAACGCTATGATAAATTGGTTCAAACACCAGAAGTCAATGAAATAAATAGTCTTCTGGGCCTCCGCTCGGAAGATAAAGATTTTCTTTAGCTCGTTCCTCACGAGGCAGTAATCAAAATGATTTGCATCCTTTGCTGAAAGATCCATATGTTCACTCTGTAAGCTATTCAATGGAGCTGTCAATCAACACCGAGGAGAACAACATCCCTTTTTTTGTGATATTGTTGATAGAAATGCTTAATTATGAACAAGCCTTTAAATGAATAGCTTCCATTAACGGCCCAAAAACAGTAGATGTTTCTGCTAGATTCACAGAAATCCATATGGCAGTAATAACTGACTGTTTGAGTTTGTGAGTGTCTCTGAAGGAAAGCACCTTTAATATAAAAATGGAATGTATTGAATCTTACTTGGCAGCAGACCGCACCGCAGACCGCAACTTACATTTACATACGAACTGCTGTACGGCTGATTAAATCTTTTATTGTCGATTATTCATGATTCATTCTGTTCAAGACCCCCACGTTCCCCCCTGCTGAAGAAGCTTTATTTTATTTTAAGCTGTATTTTATTTCAAAATTGAATTGGAGGATAAACCCCTTGAGATGCACCGTCTCGCTTTCAAGGGGGGGGTCCTTGGTCACAAAACATGGGAGATAACAGACATTTAAGCACGTAGATAATAATTATGGCAATAAATTAAACAAGGGCCCTCCTTCCATTCCAAACCACGCCAACACAACACAATAATAAACAGAATAATAAAATAGTCTACTTATAAACTGAATATGAATACAAACCAGAAGAAGTGGGCAAAGACGTCTTGAAGTCATGGAAAGAAGTAATCGATCTGAGGCAAATTATTCCAGTCTGATGGTGCTTCAAACTTTAAAGCAAGGTCTCTTAACTTAATTTTAAATTCCAGGCACAAATATATACAGTATATATATATATAATAAAAAAAGGTTGTAGAGTGTGTCTAAGTGAATGTGATGATCTAAATGGAACTAAAAGCTTTTTTAGGTGTAAGGAATATTTGAAGTGAATACAGTACTCTCCAGGCCAAAAAGTCTAAATCTAATAATTATTTAAGATGTACATCTTTATTCAAAGTAGCTACTGTTTTTCATTCTCAGAAATACTATATTTATACTTTATATATTTTTTAAAAACCTACATACTTGCAGCACAAAACCAGCGAAAAATTCAATATTTGAAAGCCCTCCACTACAGTGTTTTATTATTCAATTCTCAAGAGACTAATTTAAAGAGAATGATCAAATCTGGTGCAGCAGAGGCAGAGATGTTCTTCCCATAATGCATTTCTTTTAGTGTCAGACCCTCACTGCCTACTAAATGTCAGTGTTATTCAATCTTTAAGCCCAAACTGTGCAATGCAAGCTCTCTGTTAGATGCGCAGTCTCCAAGCCTCTAATTGGCATTAAATTAGATTTGGATTTTCATGTTCCTCGGAGGATGTTTCCTCGTGGTTTTGCTGATCGTATTCACACTCATCTCACGATATAAAATCTTTGTATTCTCATGACCCGTGGCCTTCTTCTGTAGCACCACCCTGAGAACCAACCTAATGTAATTGTCAGTATGAGGCTTTGTCAGTCCAACCATTTCTTTTATTGTTAGTGTGATGAACGTCAGCGTCTCTGAGGATAAGTGAGGCTTCTGACTTTTAGTCTATTATTATTATATTGATTGTCACCCAAGACAGGTATTGTTAAAAAATCTCATTTCACGACTTTCAGTCAAAATCCTACAGTTGCACCAAGAGGTTGTTCCGCAGGTATATTTTTAGTCGTCGTACTTCTCAAGAATTGCCCGACTTCAAAGTTGAAATGTACAATGATGACATGCTGAGAAAGAGACGATTGGCGTCGATGCGTTTGAACGCTGATGTGTTTGTGCCTCTGTTAAGACTGTGACACTGAATGACTGCACTGCCTTCCTCACACCTGACACTCTCTGCACTAAACTCTCGCCGAGACCTGTGGCTATTTATCAACTTGTCAACAGCCACAGACATCCATCATCCACTTTCACTGTGCGTCTTTCTCCCTGTCTTTCACACACACACACACACACACACTCACACACACGCCATAAGGGTACTGAGGAGGTCCCTTCAGACTGACACATTTCCTGAGCTATGGGGAGATTGCATGGAGGTGTGTGAAGGATGAGGCCACTAAGCATCTCTGTATTGTTTTTTTCCCCCCTCTAACCACACTTGTGTTTTCTTCCATATTCTAAAAAGAAATGAATGAAAATGGGAAAAAAAGTGGATGGCCTATTTCAGGTCTGAGTGGAGCACTGAAGCTTTGCAGGCTCGGGTTACACATTATTCATGTTTCATGTTATTTGAATTTTAACATAAAAAAACATTTCAGATGCTCGGGAGAAGGGCTCATTTGTTGCCGGCTTTGCAGTGGGAAAGTAGCAACTGGAGCAAGGAGAGAATAAAAATATAATGAAACTTTAAATTATGAAACATAGTATCTATCATAAAGTTAATGAGCTCATGAATATTAACACGTTCAGTTAAAGAGAAATACACTGCAGTAGCGGGGTATTAACTGTCTACCCACCTTGTTGGACTTTAAATAGTACTTATTATAGTTATAATGTATTATCTACACTTAATCATCTCTTTTACCACCTAGCACTGTCACTCTTGTTTTTAGGTGCTATGTTTGTTTTATGCTGTCCTAGTGTTGCTGAGGGGTTTCAGGCGCTGACTATGTAATTGCAATGTCCCCCGTTCCAGATGTAACTGAAAGCTCCATAGGAATTTGTTTTAAATTGACCTTGAGTTAAGAATTCATTCAAATCCTCAATTTTTCCATATTTTCAATTCAAATAAATTGTATGTCATTTAATCAGGTGTGTATTGCCAAAGTAATCAATAATAAGAAGCGCTAAATAATATAATATAGTATAACATAATATAATATAAGATAAACCTTTATTGATCCCCAGAGGGGAAATGCAGGTGTTACAGGAGCACAGAGACAGAAATAAGTACAAATAATAAAAAATAATAAAAATATTATCTAATATACTACAATACGCCAAAACAGATATATCGGTCAATAATGGTAAAATAAAATACAACAACAAAAATGCCACAGAGGAAAGAATTGCTGCTATTTTAATTGTTAAAAAAACGAACACATTTTCCCAGTAGAAGTTCAAAATATATATAGATAATATTATCCGAGATGAATCTACAAATACGATGCCACCGTTTACGGGTATGTTTACATTTCCAGATATTTTCAAAACAAAGCACCTTTGCTTGTTTTTTTTTCTGTGATGCATGCTGATGAGAGGTTGTATTTACCCACAATGCACAGCGAAACAGCCACGTAAACGTAAATACGGCTGTCTGCGACTTGCTAGCCGCCTCTTCTCTTTGCACAGTTTCATAGCATCACATCACAGATGTCCACATGATGCTACACTTGTTTAGGTAGGTATTAAATACCCAACTAATTATCTAAAATGTTCAGACGTGTGTTTTGTTCAAGCTTAATCATAGCTTTGCTCTGAGTTGTGGGTGCGCGGAGTAGCTAGCTGTTAGCTCCCTAGCCTGCTAACATTAGCTGGAAGGAAATGTTGGTGAACAAGCTAATGTAGTTAGCTGCTAACAGTGACTAGCTGGCTAACCTGATGTGGTGTAGCTAGGTGGCTAGTTTTCTTATACAGTAAACTAGCTGCTTACATTAAAAACTATAGAAAACATGAAACGTGTAGCTAGCAAGAGTTGTGTCAACAGATGTAAACAAACCTAACGTTACTTCTTAGCTACGGACCCACTGCTTCTATGGTTAGCTAGCTAGCTAGCTAGCTAACCAGCTAGCTAACCATCTAGCTAACGTCTTTCCTCTGTCAAACAGTCGTTGTATTGTCTTTCTGTTCTCATAGTTAATTAATCAAGGTGACGTTAGTAATGTTGAGTCTGCTTTTAAGCTTTGACATGTTTACGTTTTTCCACGAGGGCGCTGAAAGCTCGTCGAGATAGAGTTCCTCCCAGCGCTTCTCACCCTCAACGCCCCTTCATTCAGTCTGTGGAGCTGTCCATGGTTCTGACACATCTGACGACACCGACATCTTCTAATCGTTACTTAGAACAGCAGAGGTTCATAACATGTACATTGTGCCACCAACATTTAAATCAGTGCGTCCCAATGGGAGTGTGTCTATGATCTCAGGATGCTGTTTCCCAGCTCTATGTCCCCCCCCCATCCGAGGTCTAATGTTCAATGCATGTTGCCCTGGGTCAGTTATGTTTAAATCACCCATCTTCAGCTTTTAGCCTTCTGATATTGTACTCCCTGAAACTTACACCCTCAAATGGGACGGTTTCCTTGACCTTAGACAATGATCAAATTCATTTTTACCATTCAAACTGCATTTGGAACGTCCATCTCCATGTGCAATATATGAATAAAGATTATTATTATTATTATGATTATTATTATTATTATTATATTTGTGACCCCATCCCAGTAACCCAAGGTCATTTATGCCTAAAGAACTAACATCATATCTCATTTAGTGTGTTGTCAATAAAGATTAGATAAAATGAAGCCTATTGATTCCCAGAGGTGAAATTCAGATGTTGCAGCAGCACAAAGACAGAAAGAAGTGCTGAGGGACAAATAGAAAAGTAAAGAAATGATAAATAAAATGTGACGTAAGTGACAGTGGTGTGGTTAATAGCAGTGAGTCAAGTCTAGTATTATGCAAACAGTGTACACCAGAATATTATATTGTGATTAAGAAATGACACTTAGTGTTGTCTGTATAAATGTAGCGATATAAAACAAATGTATTATGTATATAATTCAGTAGGACAGTATAGCAAATTAATACAATATAGTATGATGTAGTATAGTACAGTTTAGTATGGGATATAACCCTAGTATAAATTGTAATGTTATAATAATAAAGTATAACATAGTATAGTACAGCAGTACAACATAGAAAATTAAATCTAATATGTAATAGTATGCTACAGTGGTATAGTAAAGTCAAAGATGTATACTTATTGAACATTTCATGAATGTTGTTTTACATCTTAACTAACATTACAAAGTAGTGACTGAGTTTATTAACTAACCAACTTTAAGATAAAGCACACAGTGTTCTGCTTCTTGAGAAAACAACACCTAACATAACCTCTTCCAATTATTTTCAAGTGTTCCGCTTTGTTCTAGAAGAACACAGTCACTTTCCTCTTGTACTGTTGGTGTGTTGTAGGCAGGCAGGTGTCTAAACGTTTAAAGCTTTCTTTGCTTACAAAACGCACGGCAAGTTTCCACTTACTGTTTCAAAGTGCTGTGACGCCATATAAGATATTCGTCTTTATTTTTATGCTTTGAAATAACTAGTTTGGGCTTAAAAATGATGCTTGATTGTGGACGGTTCATTCACACTGACGGTGGTTTCATACGGATCTTGGGGGGAAATGTCAGTTAGGCAGGAACTTGATAGGATCGCAAAAACACACAGAGCAGACATGCAGTAGGTAAATAAAACACATTATAAGCAACATTAGCAGATAGCAGTGTAAGTCAGAGCCACTAAAGAAGCCTTTTTTTTACTCTTTGAAAAGAATATGAATGTAGCCCATACATTAAGATGTTGTGCTGGGACCATAAAGGACCCGCACACCTATTGTTGCACTTTTATTGCAGATAAACTGTTTCATGTTGATGCATAAATAGAATTTGTATGAATGCTCCAGCCTTTTCCAGAAAGCAAGATGTGATATTTTAGACTTTGGAAAGCAACAACTGAGTTTTGCTCAACCCATATAGGTTGAATTTCTGGGTGAAAACAAAAAAAACATGAAACTTGAAATTAATTCAAATGAAGGACTCTGCTACCAAGTTTGGTCATATTGGGTTGAACAGAAATATATGCTCAAGTGCGTCTGCAACTAACAATGACTTTCTATTATCGATTAATCTTCAATTACTGATAAGTCATTTAGTCTGAATAATGTCAGGAAATTGTGAACATTTCTTTTTCCCAGAGCTCAAGGTGACACCTTTTTAAAATGTCTTGTTTTGTCTGACCAACAGTCCAACATCTACAGTTATTCATTTAATTATGATATAAAACAGAGAAAAGCATTAAATTTAGCAAATGTTTGGCACTGTTAAAACAATAGTTCCAGATACACTTTGTTTTTGAGAATGGTTTCAGCTATACTCTCAAGTGTTTAATCTTACACCATGACATTTTTTCGTGAAATGTAACATATATTTTATTTAGACATGCATTGGAACTAAATGCCTGGTTCATTGTTTGAATTGAGAGCCTTGTATTGAACAGCAACATTGGATATCATTGCTACACTCTCAACAAGCTTCCTTCCCTTTTTGTATGTCTGTTTGTAGCGCTTCAGTGAGATTGCCAGAGCTGTAAGATGTCGATAGTGTTGTTTGCCTCTGTGGTTCGGGTCGGGGATGGCCTGCCTCTCTCTGCATCCACTGATTATGAGCAGGACAAAGAGCTTCAGGAAACCAAGAAGCACATCAAGGGTCTGTCCAAGAAGCTCAGCCAGTTCCCTGACCGCTGCACACTTAAGACTGGACCATACAATGTCAAGTAGGTCATATGGGATGTTCATACATACACATACATTTGCAGTGTTTAGTCATTTTAAAGGGACCCTTTACTTTCAACATATTAATTAAACAGCCATGAGAAACAAAGTTTATCCAGCTATGTTACCCTTTTTAAATGTGGATGACTATGAAATCATTACCTTACTATATTTTCAACTAAATAAAGTATAGAGATTTAACTTTTAGAGATTTGACACCCATGGGTCATTAAACAGTCAGCTGCTGACAGTTTGTCTTTTCTCGTTTTGAGCCTCTAACACAACTTTGATGGAAAAATGCTTTATTAATTTGAGTGATTTGACAGCTACACCCTCATTCGAGGTGTCAAATTGTTTCTAAAAGCCCCGCTGGTGCTCAGGGAAATGCTTTGAAACTCTCCGAAGCAATGTTTGTGAAGAGCTAATTAGACTTATTAAGACAGAGGACATGAACTCAGAAGAAACTCATCAATGAGCCAGCTATACCTTTTTAACAACTAGCGTCTCTTTTGATAAGAGCCACTTTCATCACTGAGAGCCTTAAGCATTTGAAGTAGAGTAGGTCAGAATACAGTAAAGGTCAGAATGAGGCATGCCGTGTTTAAAGTCACAGGTCAATCTGTTCTATGATATTCCGGTCCATAGAAGCTGTTATGTCTGTTATATGTCTTGTCGTGAAAGCAGGAGGATAATCCTTCTATGTTCTGCGTAAAAATAACTCATCGGTGAACTGTAACATTAATAGCTGACTTAATTTGGACATTTTTTGAACACATGTTGACTTGTTTTATCATTTCAAACCCTGTATATCTTTCCTGTTATATAGGGATTTACAATATAGTGCGTCTGATTGGATACTTTATATTCTATTATATCCATGCTGTAAGTCATTAATGCATCACCTTTGGACTTCATCAAACTTTATGTTATCTTTAACTCAACAGTGACGTTTATGATGTATAAATGGTATCAGTAAAATGTTATAGGGAGTATTGGTCTGAGCATCCTGTCCCGAGACTTTCAAGACAATGGGAGTTGTTCACTAGTAGTAATGTCAGAGGGGGTCACACAATAGTCGAAGCTGAACATAGACTTTTGACAGTTCCTCTAAAAGGACTTGTGACTCTGAGCTCGATGTCTTTACACTGGCTTCTCATCAAATTCAGAATCAAATGCGAGACTCTTGTGCTCTTTCTGAGAGCTCTGCATGGTCGGGCACCTGCCCTATATCACAAGTACGTGTCTGAGGTTTTTGATCAGGGCCTGTTGGCTGTTCCCCCCTTCAGGCGTAAATCTAAAGGAGACGGCTTTTTGAAGTTGTGGCTCCTACGTTTTGAAATGTATTACTTTGCACCCTTTGGATCTTAAGGTGCCTTTTTGGACTTTTTGATGTTTGCTCTTTAAAGACGCTATATGTCAGAATGAGAATCAGAAGTCCTTTATTAGTCCCACAGCGGGGAAATGTACATGGTCACAGCAGAAAGGTAAAAAGAATGCAATAAAATAAGTGAACATATATATTACCTTTACTTACTTTCTGTGTGCGTAATATTCAGTGGCACTCACATCAGCATCCGGTCAACAAGCTATTCTGCTTCTCTGCCAAAGACCCCTCTGCCTTGTTGGACATGGTCCACTATATGCCCACATCCGTCTGTACCGTTTGTTGACATTTGTGTTTCACATCAATTTCGGTGTTATTGGGATAACGAATGTTCCCCGTCGTTGCTCAGTGCATCAATTAACACTGCCGGGCCAAAAGATAGATTGTCTGCAGAGGTTCATGTGAATGTGAAATTCTGTTTAATTAGCTGTGTGAACGTGTCAATGTTTGGCACAAATGAGCTGAAGTAGTGTTTGTACTCTGTTTAGAGCAGCAACCAACAGAATCAGAAATGCCATTGAGTTTTTTTTTTTTTTTTTAATGATCTGCACTGCATTTAGCTTGGTGTCCTATTTACAGGTTCCCAGAGTTTCTGTCAAGAGCAAAACAGTGCAGTGCATGAAAAGCAATATCGTGTGTGTCCGTGTGTTTCAGTTTTACGAGCGCACTGGGTGTTGGATACCTGATGGTGTGCTCCGCGAGCTACCCCAATGTGCTGGCCTTCTGCTTCCTGGACGAGCTACAGAAGGAGTTTATCGTCACCTATGACCCCAAACGAATCCGCAGCGCCGTACGGCCGTACTCCTTTATTGAATTCGGTGAGCTCCATAGAGTTTTACAGCCTGTTTAAGTTAACTTTTACATGGTAAACCTTATGATGTCAGTCGCTCGTCAATAATACGGGAAAAGATTCATCACGAAATAGGAAGACGTACCAAAAACAAAATGAGCCGCATGTGTTCATTAGATGTTTAACTCCTGCTTATTTTTAATACTATCATTACGTTTAAATTAAAAAAAAATATTTTTTTTTTTGAATAATTAGAATAATTTGAATTTTAATATTCCCTCTTCCTGTATGTATTAAAAAAAACTGAATGGAACATGGTACATTGTCCTGGGCTCAACAAAAGGTATTCTGGGAAATGTAGGAAATATACTTGTAGTAGGTGTAGAAGAAAAAGCAGGTTTAAGCAAAGAAAGCTTTTAGCATAAAAAAAATATTTAATTACAAAATGACTCCCTGAAAACATCCCAGTCAAACAATACAGTTCATCCTGTGTGGGGCTTCATGAATATTGCTATTTTTTGATTAATCTGTTAAATCATTTTGTGATTAATTTATTAATTGTCCAGTGCGTAAAATATCAGAGAGTCTGGAAAAATGTCCTTCAGAAGCCCAGTGGACATTTTCAAATTTCTTGTTTTTTTCCTACGTACTATCTAAAACCCTAAGACATTCAATTTCAAATGTTATAAAAACAGAAAAAAAAACTGCTCACATTTGAAAAGCTAAAACCAGACAAACTTTATAAACCATTTAAACCATAAATCAATAATGGACATCTTCTGTTAATTGGTCTATTACTGAATAATTTCAGAGATATTAAATACTGAAATCTTGTTTTAACTCTGTAAAAACGTCCAGTTCTTACATGCAAATGATCCATCCACATATTTATATATTATTACAGTATATAGTATTTAATTATACTGTGCAGTATTTAAAATTGTACAGTTTTGTTTTTTCTTCCTCCATTTGATATGTATATATAAAACTTAATCCTGCATCTTACTTGCACCATTATGTCTCTTGCCCTATTTTATTGCACTGTGTTATTACTTTTATTTCTTTTTTTATGCCTTTAAGTATACTGTTTGTTGCATTGTTGGAGACTTTCATGGCCAACAACTACCCTGTAGCTTTTGTGCATATGACAACAAAACTTTTGTATCTCCCTTGTTTGGCTCCCCGTGTTATTAACCACCTTGTTGTTGTGCTGACTTTTATCCACCAGACACCTTCATCCAGAAGACCAAACAGCGCTACAACAGCCCTCGTTCCCTGTCCACCAGGATAAACCTGTCTGACATGCAGACGGAGATCAAGCTGCGACCGCCATACCAGCTCTCCCCTGAGGACCTGCGTGCTATCAATGGATTCTCAGGACACACATCCTCTAAATACAAAGGCATAGGTAGGACATGAGCTGCTGCCACACACATACACGGGCCCCATACCTACCTCATCCAAGTATGAAGGAGGTTTGCTATTATAATGCTACTACTTAATTTCCCTTCTGGGGATCAATAAAGTGTTATCTTATCTTACTCTCATTATTTGGCACTAATTAACAGCAGTAGCACTGGTCTTTGTAACTCAATGACATAGAAAGGTCACTGCTGATTTCCTCAGAATGCTGTGTCCTTTACTACGACAGTAAGGGAACAATTCTGGATGCTCTGTAGCGTCTGTCATTGTTCATATTGCTTTTCGAGCTGTTGGGTTTCAGTCCAGTTCACTTCAAACCTGCAGACTCTTCCACGTGCTTGTTGTAATGTTTAAAGGTACAGTACCAGCATTCATTCCCAAAATGTGCATTTTTAGTATGTGATGGTTATCATCAACTGTCATGCTTTGTCCTGTAGTGCATCAGCACAAATGTTTTTTTTTTTTTTTAATTACTCTTGAAATACTGGAATTGGTTTATACAAATATCACATGAAAAAAAATCCATCTTTCTGTAGACCGTTATTTTGCTGAACAATATCAAGGGCTCATTATTTTCACTTAAACAAAAAAAAGTAAAAGTAAATAATAAAAACTGGCAAAAATCTATAAAAAAATAAATACATTTTTATCTGTAGTAGAACAATTAATTAAAAAAATACAATTTTCAGCAGAAATCATTTTTGCAGTATTTATTGTTTTGATGATTACTTATAGGGATTAATAAGTGTTTTCTCCTACCCTCATTGTTAGAGGGCTTTGTTTATTTAAACTAAAGTAATCTTTCTATTTTTTCAACAGGGTTCATTAACTTTTATAAAGTTTTTATAAATTTCAGGTGTTTATCAGGTAAAATCTGTAAAATCAAAAAGAAAATAATGCGCGGTGGTCAGATATCCCTTGGCTCAGTCAAACAGCTGCTCTGCTGCTCTGCTGCTCTGCTGCTCTGCTGCTCTGCTGCTCTGCTGCTCTG
>CALSBV010010255.1:509662-542392 GCA_943590825.1 Bovichtus diacanthus
TGCTCTGCTGCTCTGCTGCTCTGCTGCTCTGCTGCTCTGCTGCTCTGGGGCTCTGTGGCTCTGTGGCTCGGCCTTCTTACCCCTCAGCTCTTCCAGACAACAACCCTCTTGTACGCACCGTCACACCTCAGCTGCCCCGAGCTAAGCGATGCCACCTCGGGTCACTTAGAGCTGTTTTGTTCCCCCTGACATCCTCTTCAGGGCAGCGCTCCACGCTTTGTTCACTTTCTGTTCGTTGCCCTTGCCAGTCTCTGTTTTCTGAGACCATAAATCATTTTGTCCTGAGGGATGAAGTATGCTAATTTGATAATAGTGATGCATCACTCTCTTTTTCCTCTGCCAGAATATTTAGGAAGTAGTCAGAAGATTAAAAAACAATGTATGCTTAGCTTCGCATTGCTATTCAAGGATCTATTTTTTTTTATCCTGCATATGATAGTCTTTATAAATAATAACATGTCAGGAAATGTACGTTTTATCTTTTGCAAGAAGATTTTTTTTCTTAATGTTTTTTGTGGTTTATTTGTCAAGGCAGATTTAGCCTGTAACACCGTGTGGTTTCTCTCTTCCAGCCCCCACACAGATGTTGGAGCCCGTGACTCTCCCAGGCATCGTGTCCTGTGTGCTCAGTATCCTCTGTGGAGGCCTCAACCTGCTGCGCGGCGTCCACGCTATCGAGAGCATACTGCAGGTGAGGCCATTACGGAAATTACATTCAAACCGTTTTCAGTTCATCTCGAAGGAAAACTCTGGTTTCTTTACGACCTTGGTTTTAATTTTTTTTTAATACTTTTGGCTGTCAATCATAACAAACTTATGTGACAACATTGCTTAAATCAAACCAGACGGGGGGGGGGAAAACACAAGCCGGCAGATGAGCAAACGGGTTTTAAACAAGCTTCAAGGTTAATCAAACTTATTCGAGAAATCAGAAAAAATGTAAGCGATCCGTAAAATGATTAACCAAACCAAATCTGTAAACATCCATCACAGTTTACAGAGCGACTTTCTGGTTCAGCTAATGTCATATTATAATGAAATAACATGTGCGACTGCTTTGGTAGTGTTTAAACCAATTTATTTGTGACCCAAAGTAAAAATCCAAATTGTCAATAACCTGAATTTTCAGTCTGTCATATGCCCGTCCATTCTGTCCCTTGATGTCACTTCAAATTCTATTAAACTAGATGGGAATAAATGAAAACAATTTAATGAATTTCTTGTCATTTGTTTTATGATGCTTTGTTTAGACACGGATGACTGGGGTTTAAAAAAAAAATTCCTTTTCTTCCTGTCTGCAGAACGACGACGAAGACTTTAATTATGTGATTGCCTTCTTCCTCGGCACAGCAGCCTGTCTGTATCAGGTAAGTGATAGTCTGCGGTAAGAGCAGCCCATCACTGGCTGACTGGCTGACTAACGGCCCTGCACTTTACAGCTCAGCAGCTTGTCAGCTAGACTAACATTAGAAAAAGCGCAATGCCTTTCACCCCACTACCTTCTCTAAAACATTTTCATCAGCTCCTTTTGTGCAGCTCCTGTTACTAAATGGAGCACCACAAATTGGTAGAGTGATGGGGGGGAACAAACTTATCAGATGGGATTTACTTACTGAGCAGACTTACTGTCCCATGAAGGACATTAATGAGGAAAACGTCACTGGTTAATGTCCCACAAAGTGTGACGCATTTAAATTCTTCTCTGCCATTCTCCTTTCAGTGCTACCTGTTTGCCTACTTCTCGGTCTGGAGGAACAGTAAGTCCTTCCTGGCGTTTGCGCTCATCTGTCTGTCCAACATGTACCTGTATGAACTGAGGAACATGTGGCAGATCCTCTTCCATGTGGCGGTGGGGGCCTTCATGACCCTGCAGATCAGACTGAGGCAGCCGCAGGGCAAAGCGCCAGACTACAATGTCTGACAAAGACCTTAAACACGAAGAACAAATTGGCCTTCATTCAGATGTCCCGCACTGGAAATACAGCGGAGACAGCACTGGGGACAATGTGGAAGCAGAAAACAATCCTCCCTGTTGAGGAAGAAAAACCACAGTGGTGCTGTTCACTCCACCACAGCACCAGTGGACAGAACTCAGTGTGGACTTGGAGGAAAAGTCTGCCTGACACATTCCTGGATTCTATTGGATTGATTTGGGAAGCCCAGCATTGTCTGATAAACATATTTGCTTTTACTTCCTTTCATTGCAGCCATAGTTTAGGTCAGAGTCCTGCATGTGTCCAGTTTTGCAAAGGTTGTACTCCTCCTGCACCTGCAAACCGAAGTATTGGAACCAATCTGTCATGCACAACCCTAACCCTCGGAGTTTATCGTACAAATACGAAACCTTCCAGTACCACACTTCCATGTGTTTTGATGCACATCAGATGCAGTGTATGTTGCCATTAAGAATTATACCAGACATACTCAACCTACCAGACACATTTCTGGTTGTACCCAAACATTGAGGTTCAATAGCGAGCCTTACTATTTCTTTGAGCCGGCCGACAACACACGTAGGCTAAAGCTTTAGCTAAACGGATGTTAAACAGCATATAGCTGCAATTAAACTCCTAGTAATCTCTATTTTATGTACAATGCTTGTAAACTGTTAAGGACAGATTATTACTGTTGCAAAGATGAACATAAAACAACTGCAAGACTGGACATTAATTACAATTTCTTGTACAGTTTTAGTTTTTTCCTCTCTCCCATTTTACGTCTCCCACATCCAGGTAATCATGCGTGTCTGTCACATGCACTTTTTACACACGTAATCTGTGTACCTGACCCGCTGCAGGACTCTGGTTTAGGTCTTGGTTTAAAACTATGCAATGCTGCCTTGCGTATGTGGCCCTCATTTCAGTTTTTTCAGGAGCCAAAGCACATACCTTATTTTGCCAGTGTTTGTCATTGTGTAGACAGTGAATGTTGCTATTTATTTGATGACTGATTGTTCAGTAATATGCGGTCAATGAAAGATTTTTTTTTAAACGCAGACGGGCGTCTCGTTGCTACAAAGGACGTCCTGCTCCAGTAGACACAAAAACTCTGCTCGCATTCCTGTCCTACTCCCTCGCCCACACGGCCTCGAGCAGATGCCAGTGTCAGGTGACTATGTTAATAAACGGGTCCGTGTTGGCAGTAAAGATGCGTCGCTGTGTTGTCGAGGCCAGAGGCGGCCCGCAGCATCGGAGCAGCCTGTGGCGTGTTTTTCCCTCCACCGAGAGCGCTGCGTCTGCCACTGCACGGATGATGCCACATTCATCGTTATTAGGCAGTGTGAGATTTGTTCAGGGAATTTTGGATTCCTCGGCTTCCTGCACCATCCCAACACGTAAGAGCAAAGAACTGGAGTCATGCCTTTTCTGTTTATTGTTCATGAGTAGCTCAACAGTTTTGCCAAGAGTGTCATAACGGCTTTTGTTTAAAAGAAAGAGAAAAAACACAAGATGTTAAAAGTAAAAAACGGAGTACAGCTCCTCGTCCATCTGCACTCCAGATCTGCCGAGGGACCGCTGCAACACTTCAGCTTCGTATGATTCATCATCGAGCTCTCTGAATGTTATTTTGCTTTCTAACAGCGGTACCACACCTACATGACCTAATGGCTCTTTTCACAATGTGGCTCGGGCTCCATTGGATCTGAATTGAGCTCCACTGGCTCACGTTGTTTGTGTTCACATTCTCCTTTTCTGCAGCAGTTACAGTAAATGTGAAGTGTGGGTGTGCTGTGTAAAAAAAGGGTGAAATTCAATATATTGGTTTATTCAACTGTGGAAAATGAATGTGATAATTTCCAGGTCTTAAACTTGGGAATGCATGTCTGGTTGTACACGTCACATTTTTTATTGTTTTTAATTTTTACACTAGAGTGTAACATCAGGCCTTTTTAAAGTTCCCCAGTAATGATTAGAACACGTAAAAATGTGAAATTGAAAATGTGTTGGAACACCGTATTTAAAGCATATCTGAGCGCAGAAGTGGACAAATTCTGTCAATTTTGTGCTGCACATGAAGACAGCGATTCATGATGTGATCTTAGGACTCATTGTCTCCGAGCTCAACCATGGAACATTGAACATTAAAGAAATCCTGGACATTACCACAACAATGATATCCATTCTTTAACGTTAAATGCGGTCATCTTGTCGAAGCACTGCTGGGGCTTAATGAGGCGTCCGATGGGATCGAATGCCATTTGCTGCGATTGTGAAAAAACTGAATTATGAAAAAAGATTAGAGCATTCAAAGCATCCTGCGATAACAGGGCTATAATTTAAAGTATACATGTACCTAACCTTGGAGGCTGGAGACGCCCGGCCTACAGTAAATGAGCTGTGGAGTTTCAGCTAAAGTCATTCTTTTCCTCTTTGGAGCAACAATTGCCTCATGATTCAGAGGCAGATGAAAATCTTTTCACAAGTAACGGCACAAGAGGTTTTATGAATAGGATTGTAATTGATGTTATTTGTGGGTTCCTCATAGCGGAACAGCAATTTCCTTGTGCAGGAAATCAGATTTGAATGACAAATGGGTCCTGCGGGTGTAAATCGACGTCTCAAAGCAGTTTCAACCCAACATGCTACAAGTGACTGTCGGTGGTGATCGTGTTTTCGGTGGCAAGGCTCACGCAGTCAGGTGCTCGTGGGTTGGCCGTTTAAAAAGGTAAATGTCATCAAGTCTGAAATTTGCTTTACTTCCCCCAGAGAAAAGCGGGTTTTTTGTTTACTGCCTGCAATAAAAATGACCTTTTAGCCCATTTCTGACCATTCCTCAAATCCTATTTTATCCAAAAGATGCTCAATTTAAAATGGAGAATTTTATTTAAAAATGACTGCCCAGGTATCAAATGAGTTAATTAATTATGCACCGCGACCCTAATTCATTTTTAATGTGAGGACCAGGGATTAGACTTCTATATAAACATGGATATTGAAGCTGGAAAAGATGAAGTAACACTCGGGGTGTTAATCAGCAGATTAGCATGTAGCCTTCCTCTCCTCAATCATATATACAAACAGTAATCATGATGAAAAGAAGACAAAGGGCCTCCATCTATAAACCAAGTGATGTAGTGCTGCTGCCATCTGTTGGTGAGCTACGTCAACAAGTTAAAGAATCCCACATTTTAGCAGGATGCCAAGCTCGTGCTGAGGGGTTTTAAACACTTGCGTGAGACGGTGTCTTACTGAAAGCATCTTACTTCCATTATACATGCTAACAAATGCCTAAAGCATAGGAACATCTGAGCTTTGCGATTGTTGAGCATGTCCTTCAAAAATGATGTTTTTATGGACCTGGCTTTGTGCAGGGGGACAACAGTGTCTAACATCTGTGGATGCTGCAGAATAAAGAATCCCTGAACTGGATCCAACATATAGGGTTACAGTAAATCTGTTTTTTTTTTTTGTTTTTTTTTAAGGCATAAAACACCATCTTTTATGCAGAGCCTTGCACAAAGCAAACAGACATTCATCTCAATCCATTAGTGAGCACACAGGCAGAGAAAAAAAAAAAGAATCCAGATGAAATCATGTACCTGTGAAACATCTCAGCAGTTTATTTGACTGTAAAAAAAAAAAAAAAAAAAAAAAAAAGAAAAAAGTAGTGTTTGGCATGACAACAAAAACAACCCACGGTTTTGACTCTAAAGATGTTTCCGTCACAGCTACCGTGTCAATCTTCTCATGAGATGGAGAAATGAAGACGAGGTGAGCTTCTACTCTTTAAAAACCTAGAAGAATCCCCTCCGGCACCTCGAAGCTTCACCCTCATCTCTGATCCACGCGTCCGCTGTGTTTTCTAACGACACATTTCTGCACAATAAAGAGTAGAAAAAGGGGCTCACGTGGGCGTACGATGGCACTGCTTTCAATGAGTTAAATGGCAAGACACTTATAGTTTTAGTAGTGGTGCGTGAAGATAATGGTTCCAGCAGTACAGTACATTAACAAAACAGAAACCACCAGAGTGGACCAGTGCAAGGTTCATTTCATTCTCCGGCCTTTAAAGCAGCAAACATTTGGACTAAATGCCAAGTTTCTCTTTGTATTTTGAAACGGGGAAACTAAAAGCAAAGAAATCGGCAACACTTGTGCTCATGTATACTTTAATATATCCCATGAAAAGACCAAAATCATCAATGAATTGCCTGCGTAGCAAAGGCCTAAATATGATGTAGCTCTGTTGTTCATCAATTTAAAAAAGCGATTATAACTTTTTTTTTAAAATTATGTTTGCATTTAAATTATGCATTACAGAACTGTAAGTAAAAAGAAAAACTTTAAATTTGCTTTAATAAATCTATTTTCACAGGGCAAGGGGTTGAGCATTGTGCTGCTGCCTTTCTCTCTTTTTTAGTAAATGAATATTTTCACACTGTTAATGCTCAATAAATATAAAATTAATCAATTTCCTAATTTTGACTTTAAATCATCAACCAATAACTGAACTTTGCAATGGAACTGCAAAATAATAAAGTAAAAATGCTCTTAAATTGACCTTTTTGTAATTCCATTTATACATTTCTTTCCTGCCATTTCCATTTCGGGAAAAATTTTATTTAAAGATCTGCAGTTTGTCACCTAAAAATTAATTGAGGTCCAATTGAGGGTTTTATTAATATTTGCTATATTTAATTATATTTTAATGTTTATTTATCTTTTTCATTATTTTCCATTTACTTGAGTTTTTTGTGCATCGTTTTAATTCAAATGTAACTACTGAAAATAATTTCTAACAACTATTTGACATTTACCAATTTATTATTTGATACTAATTAAACAGTAAAAATCTACTAATTCCAGTGGCACATTAATTCATTTCAACACTCCAGTTAATTTCGAGTCAATCCCAGTAAATAAATACTGACTAACATAGTGCACCACATGTGTTTTAAAAACAGGAATAGTCACAATAAATGCTTAATTTCTTGAGTAACGTTTTCTACAAATCGACTGTTAAGTGTTTTAAAGGTTTTTGTCTTCACAAGAAAGGAAAAGGCTCGGGGAGATAGAGCAGGGAAGCCGGTCAATCCCAAAATACTTTATACACTTTGATGATTTTGTTTTTTTCACAAGATTTGTCGATAACAAAAAAAACTAATCGAATACTGCAAGCTTTATCCTTTAAGCTTCAGTCTTAATTTTGCTATATTACTCAATATACTCAGTTCAAAACTTGACACTCCGTCCAGACATTTACTGATTACTGTACTCTGTGACTCAGCCAAGACAAACAGAACCAGCTGTAGTGTTTGGTAATATCTAAAAAAAAAAAAAAAAAAAAAAAAAAACTGAAATCTATGAAACCGGCAGCTTGAAGACGTTTGTCTGATGACACGCTGAGTAACGCTCTAATACTGAAGAAAACTGCTCTGATTTAAAAACGAAAAACAAAAAAAAAAAAAACACCAGCAGATAAAAAGGGCACATTTCCACATGGGCCTGTCCCTGTCCACAGGATGAGCATCGTGACCGTCGTCAGTATAGAGTTCATATTAAAAGGCCTCATCGGAGATCATTGGACATTCATTGGGTCGTACCGTCTGATTGAGCAAGCAAGAAGGGGGTGTGGAGCGGTGCAGAGAGGGGTGGACGGCTGAAAGCACTGTAGTGCAAAAAGACAGACGCATTCGCATCCTCTAGTCTGTCATTCAAAGTGCGCACTCGCTCGGTTTGACGAAAGTAAATCGGAAACCGCCATCTAAAAGTCAGCAAGCGGTTAACTTCCTGCAGATCGAAAACGCTCAAGTCGGTGAAAGAAAAAGCGAAATGACACATCAGCTGTGGCGCTACGCTAAGACCAGGCGACACCAGCGAGGACTTCTGAAACCCCCCCCCCCCCCCCCCAAAAAAATGATACAGTATGTACATCTGAATACACATTGGTGTTTATAGATAGCTCTCTAATATATTAATGTACAAAATATAGAATCTTAAAATATCTGATAGGGTTTGGTGTTCTGAAGTCAAAATACAAAATGTCGAAGATTAGAAAAAAGCTCTTCTTTGACATCCTCTTTGAGTTTTGTGTGTACGTATATGCTGTTGATACTGTAGTGTAGGTTTGTGAATTTATACGTCTGACGAGAAGCTTTCTGTTAACACTGCGGAGCGTTTTTTTTTTTTTTTTTTATCTCCGTTCGTACAAAAACAAAACAAAACAAAAACAAAAAAAAAGTCTCGGAGACCTTCCCATCCGTGAGACGCGCTCTTCACCGATAAAGACAACTTCCTGCGACTCCTCCGTTGATTTGCTAATTGCTGACGTGATCAGATATTGATAGGACGGATAGTGCTGCGGTGCTGGCTGGGAGATTTGTACCTGTACCACGACAACATGGACACAATGTGTTTAACATACAGTACATAAAAATCATATACATACACATAAAACTGTCTGTGTTTTACATGTAAATATATAGTTCAGCAGGAGAAAGGCAGAGAGAAGGAGAGGAAGTGGCACAGGTCATGTCCTGCCGCAGGTTTGTCCCGAAACCCCCTGGAAATCTGTACGGATTGAAGCAAATTATATTTCTTCAAGAACATTCTTGCTTTAGGACCTAGACGCACACAGCTGGCAACATCTGTTGCACCGATTGGACATTGGACATCTTTGGTCTCAATGGCAGATTCAGGCTAGCTCGGCCTCTCCCACTCATAGTCTCTTCCGCCGGCTGAGCCCTGGGATGGATTTTCCCCACCCGTCCCCGCGGTAGGTTTAAGAAAGGATCGGCGCTACAGTCAGTCTCAGTCCGCCGTAAACTATCAGGGGTCCGTGAGCCTGCGTGTGATGTGAGAGGCAGAGTTAAGGCGCCGACCCCAGTGTGTCTGTCTGTCACTTAGTAGAGGTTAACTGCAAGGGGGTCCACTGGTGAGGAAATAGGTCATCATCTCTCCTTTGCCCTTCACTGTGACCAGACCTCTGTATTCCAGTGTGTAGTTATAGGAGCTGAGGACCTGGTACAGGTCTGCGGTCACCTGAGGACAGAGGGACAGTGAGTGGACGGGGTTATTTTTGGTTCATATTTACCACTTTTCATACACATTTATCATTATTTTCGGCTTTTAATTAGCACCTAATGACTCCCAGTCAGCATTTCTTTTTTTTTTTTTGGGGGTTGATTTGCTTACATCAAACCATTGCGTCAACTGTCATTTAAATGACAACATTTCAGTGTGAACATGTACACTTTGAATTATGGTTCCTGAAAGGCTGGAAGAATGTAGATTCACTATCATAAAATCTATTTACATGTTAAGTGTTTTAACTATACATTTTCTTTACCTTTTTGGAACCTTGGTCCATATTTTTGCCTAAAACAAAAGCTTCAGAATTACAGATACAGCCTGTCGAGCTAAATCATTTTCAACAGCTCTTCTAAATTTGATTCTAAGTAAAAAAAATAAATAAAATATAGTGCAATAAATATATTACGTATTTCTGTTGATGCTTAATTTACCATTCTGCATGCTGGACAAGGTAAATTGCATACTGTATAAAAGCACTTTTGACAGATTTTCTGGGCTCGTCTGTGAATACTAATTATTATCCTCCATAAATAGATGAAATCTATTTACAAATCGCAGTGTCTTTCATGTGGAAGCCGTTGCTCCTGCGTGAATGGTTTTTCAGAAGGTGCAGTGGAGACAGGTGAGATGAAATTAAACGTTTCAATCTGTGTTCAAAGTAGCTTTGAGTTATTAGACTTTAATGATGTCACATCTGATAGAGCAAAACCAATATGGCCATTGTTAATTAACATTTTTCATTAACTTGAACAGCCTTTTTACAAATCCAGCCATCAGCCATGTCTGAACGGCAGTTTTGCAGAGCTTACGCACATTAGATGAATTTCACATTTTTAACCAAATTAGCTTGGAGCTAACTCCAAGAAGGCAAAACAAAACTAACCGCAGTCCTCTGCTCTGAAAATGCTGCTTTAATGACTCATTTTAGTCTCAACTTTCATGTTTTTCCCATAAATACTCTGAGATGTTCCAGTTGTCTCTGATGCTTTCAGACAACAAAGGATACAACACATTAATGTTGAGAGAGTGAAGGTTGATTTTGAGTGACAGTAGTTTAGTGTTGATTTGTTGACACCAAGATGATGTGGCGCAGAGATAACGGGATGTATTAAAAATGTATCCAACGGCCACTTTTAATTTAAAATCCTGCCGTGTCATTTCGTCAAGAGAACGCAATTCACGGCGTAAAACAAAGTGCATTTTAGGGATGCACGATATTGGATTTTTGACCATACTTTCAAACTAAGTTTTGCTGATTGCCGATTAGGCGCATATCTTTTCCCACCTAATTGCAGAGAACATCAAGTCTCTGCTGTAGTGGAATTAACACGTTAACGTGACGGCCCACTGGCAGACGCAGAACTAAAATACAAGGCTTTTCTAAATGTACACATTCACTGGGGAAAAATAAGAAAACTACTTCAACTTAGGTTACATGTAAAACATGCCGCATTTAGTTTTATACAACTTATCGGTCACGTCGAAGGAAATTCTGCCTCATGCCGATATTCCATTTTAAAGCCTTTATTTGCTTATACTGATGACGTGCCAATATCGTTGCGCGTCCCAAGTTATCTAACTCTCTCAAAGAATATTCTAAAATGATGTCATTCACTTATTTTGAGAAAAGCAACATTTTATTTGTCATTGTTCGGCTTCTATACTAAGTGCAATGTATTCTGGCGGAGCAGTGTCACCTGGATCCTCTCCGGTACACCGGTGCTGTCCATGCGACTCGCCACGTTCACCGTGTTTCCCCAGATGTCGTACTGAGGCTTCCTGGCCCCGATCACCCCGGCAACCACAGGGCCGATGTTGAGACCTGAGACGGGAAACAAACGAACAAGTTAAAGATGAAACAAAGTATTTAAATCACCACCACACCTGGAGCACGTGGATGCAAAAAAAAAAAAAAAACAATGTGACAATTTATTCGACTTTTTCACAAAAGTTGTTTAGCAAAATTCTATTTATTGTGTCGGGTTCCTTTATATTTTGGAAACTGTGTTTAAATAGAGCTTTCAGTCCCAAAATAAATATACTGTATATCAGTTTGGAAATGAACTCTTCAGTTAGTCTTTCTCTTCTCGGAGGTCCAGTGAAAATCCCCGAGCCGCGTCTTTTCCTTTTCTGCGTCTCACCTATTTTCATCTTGAAGTTGTTAAAGGAGTGTTCATTGATGTATTTCATTTGGTCCATCAGCCTCATGGCGTAGTCCGCCAGGGCGCGGATGTGCGAACGCCCGACCTTGTCGTATGTGGAGTCGTTGAGGCCGGAGGCGGCCATGTAGGTGGAGCCGATGGTCTTGATCTTCTCCAGCTGACGGAACTGGTCCTCACTGATGATCTAAGAAGGTTCGAAATATTAAGTTATTCATTGGATACAATTTTAAGTGGGTAAAATAACTGTATTCTAACAAATCTATAAAAAAAAAAATTCCGTCTGTATTTATTAGTAGCAAAGAGCAAAGAGCAAAGTACAAAGTACAAAGTAGGATATTGACGATAACTGTGATATTTAAAAAATGTTTTATATCATGTTAAAAATACACATATGATAATAAAAATCAGACTTTTGTAAAGTTATAAACTCTCTCCTTCTCCCTACTCTCGTATCCGAGAAAAAAAAAAATCCTTCGAACCCAACTTTGAAAAAATGACCTTCATTTTGAAATAATTACCATAATTTTGAAACATTTTTACTTAATTAAAAAAAAATTACCTTAATTTAAAAAAAATCCTTCGAACCCAACTTTCAAGAAAACCTCCGATTTTGAAAAAATGACCAAAATTTTGAAAAAAATTACCAACATTTTGAAAAAAAACCCCAAAAACTTCCATTTTCAAAAGTGAGCTCAACTTTAAAAAAAAAATAAATAAATATTTTTAAAAAAATTATCTTAGTTTTGAAAAAAATTACCTAATTTTGAAAAAAAGACAAAATGCACAGTGAATAAAGTTAAAGATGAATTTAACTATAGTTATGGTGAATCCTTTTGGCCACAATAATCGTATAGTGAAAATCTGAAACTGTGACCGCCTAGAACGAAACATTTAAATAGTCGTAGATTTTTACTTCTGAAACTTGCATTTAAAATCAATATTTTTGCTTTTCATATTGTCCAATGATGCAACTGCAGAGCAGATGGAGACTAGCAGGTAAACACAGTGGAGCATCCGGCAGCTAAAGAGCCAGATATCTTCCTCATGAGTCAGTGGAGATCAAACCAGACATGAAAGGATTGTGAACATTGGACTTAAATTCATTAGGTGGTAACAAAAATGACTGTAAATGCAGTGGCTCCGTGTCCACTGGATTTGTAAATAAACTTGTATTGTTAGATCTGCGCTTCATGCAGCATTACAAACTTTAACTCAGTATAATGTTGCTGGAATAGAGCATCTTTAAGTCTCATTAAGAGTAAAATCAGACAGAAACTTGGAGGCACCGAGAAGCTTTTTTGACATCCTCCTGAATCCATCTTTTTCATATTTGATCACATCACGTTGTAATTTTACTATGTTGTTTATTCTCAACACACCTCGTCGAAGTCAGCGATGATCTCGTTGAGCAGCCGCAGGCACTCCACTCCCTCATTGTTGCCCTCCAGCTCCACGTAGAACTCCGAGAAGTTGCTGATGGAGGCGAACATGACTGCCACGCACTCGCACGACTGGTAGTAGAGCTCGTCGTTACGCCGCTCGCGCTGCAGGAAGTGGGCGGCCACGTCTTTGGGCAGGATGTTGTGGAGCAGACGGCGGTTGTAGGCCTGAAGCTCCTCCATCTCCTCCTTCTCCTCTGTGGCCTGTCGGGGGTTTAATGCAGAAGTTGAATGAATTGCTATGAAATTTGGCGCAGATATGCATGGTGCCCAGAGGATGAACCCAAAGACGTTGGTGACTTTTCATGCGACACCGCCATCAGGTCAATTATCCCAAGAAACATCTCGACATCTTCAAGATGCATTACAGACTTTAAAGTTCCCAGATGACGTGATAGTGGGATGTACTTTCAATGACAGGGGCTGCAATTACTAGGGGTGGGGGGGTGGGGAAAAGTACCAAACTTTTATTATAGAAATTATTATTATTGCAAATACAAAGGATATTTTTCTGTCCACTAGACGGTGCCGAGTGTTTTTCCCAATGAGGCCAGCGGGATTGACAGGAAGTTAAGTCAAAACAAAGATCTGAAATCTGAAACGCGCCGAAAAATGTATCTTATTAGATAAAAAAAAAAAAAGATGTTGACAAACTGCATAACTTGCAGTTGCAAAAAAGGTAATAAATCACAATATATCTTATCGTAATACTCGCATTAATATCGTATCTTGCGGCCTCTGGTGATGAATACAATGAATGCTGCTGATTTACACCACCCTCCGGCCAATATGTTCATTTAAACTTTGATCCTCCTCCTACAGTGCGGCTGTAGAATCGTAACCATCAGTGACAGCAGTAAGCTGGGAAATAAAGCCCCCTGCAGCAGCTCAAAGTTTTTCAGATTAATAACTTATTTGTACGCTTGACTGGATTACCAACCGCAGGCAGAACAGCCTGCTTCAGTGCCCCCATGAGATGTCAACGAGCCCTGGAGCATCCCGGAAGACATTGTTAAATTAATACTTCACTTCAAACCATTTGAGTATTAAACACTCTCCCCCTGTAGGCCTGAAAGGTGGCGTTGACAGTTTTTATGCTCCTTCTCCGAGCAAAAAAAAAAAAAGAAGAAAAAACTGTTTTAAAATACACAGACGATCCACTTCTCTGCCTTCGGTCCACATGTTCAGTGTGTTCTGAATGACAGATTCTTCGGTGGATTAGTCCTTGAAATGAATATCTTCACAGTCACAGGTTGTCGTTTATCTTTTCTGAGAGGTTGTCAATCTTAAGAGGGCTGGATTTACATAACATGACGTACCGCAAATGAATGCAGACTGTTATGGACATTGAGTGATAACCCTCGTCCCTGCCGCTTCGTTCGTTCCTGTCAGAGTCTATTTGTAAACCTAGATGAACTGAAATCGATGGCAAGTTCAGTGCACGCCGGTTGGAAAGGGATGAGGACTGGAGCGGACCTGACTGTGCCCCATGTCTGTCTGTCTGTCTGCAGCTGGTGCAGCCCTCTTATGACGCATATTTTATCTAACGTGTTTCAGCTGTTTAGACAAGACAAGGCAGGTTTATCCACAAAGCACATTTCAGACTTTTGTAAAGTTATAGACTCTCTCTCTCCATCTCGAGTGACAACATGCACAATAAATAAAGTTAAAGATTAATTCACAAAAAGGCATATCAATGTGCTTTAAATAATGACACTTAAAAAGAAAACACACAGATAAGTGAAAAAAAAGTGCATAAATCGTATTTTTCAATTAAGAAATTAGAATTAAAAAAAGTTAGACAAAGGGCTAAATAAAAATACATTTCAGTGCAAATCATCAACAATAGATAAATTATAAATAAAAATACATTTCACACACACACACACACACACACACACACACACACACACACAGTTTTCAGATGTTTTATGCCAAGTTAAGTTTTACTGTATGCAAGTAAAGATGTACTTTGCAGGAACACTGCGACCCAAACACAAGCTGCCCTCTAAATCTTGGCTAGCGTTAGCATCTGTGGCCAGCAGGTCATTATAGCTCCATTTGTGCGAGCACAGATGCTGTTAGCTTAATCAGACGACAGCGGTGATGCTTCGGGTGTCTGTGGTAATAGAAGTTGCCATCAGTCTCACCTTGTTTCGTTCACTATGTTGATGGCGTTGGCCATCACCAGCAGGTCCTGGTTGTCGAAGAGGCTCACTTTGGGCACCTCCATGATGAGGAGGTAGAGCAGCTCGATGAAGAGCATGAGGAAGAGTTTACCGATGCTGCTGATCTGCAGGAAGACGGAGCAGGCCAGCAGGCTCAGCAGCACGCAGGACGAGAAGTACTGAGGGAGAGAGGCGGAGAGAGGGGACGTCAGGAAAGGTACATTTGTTTTAAGGCTTGGTAGTCAAGCTTTATATTCTGTAACACATGAGTCAGAGTCCAGAGGTATAATAAAAGACGCGATGAGCCCACAATTCCGACCACTTAACTGTTAATTCAAACGTCACTGTGCAAGCCAAGTGTTAACATTTATACCTGCGATTACCCTCACTTAGCGTCCATTTGTTCTGCTGCTGTTCACAATTATATCACTTGTGTGAAGCATTGACATCTTAAAGTATCCAATTACAAGTGCTTCGCTGTGACAGATTGAACATTTGTGTCCTTTTTATTGCAATGACAAAATCTAAAATCAATAGGGTCCGTGAGGTATTACTTTACACTGCGTTGTTCCTCGCCTGATGTTCGGACATTTCCCCCTCATTTTTCCCCACGACTGACTCGAGTGCAGCATATTTAAGCATGATGTCACGCAGGCAGAAAGCATCCGTAACGTACGTTAATGTTCTTGTTCTCGTGGCATCTTTAGGATTCCGGGCCAGACTTGGCAGGAAACACTAAAACTGTCTTTGGTGAACGAGGCCAACTTCTTGCAGAAGTGTTTAAAATGAGTTGGCAGATTCGTTGCTCATCCGAGTTGAACTTTTTAAAAAGGAGGCCTCAGTTTCCACCATCTGCAGTACACTTGCATCCGTTTTGCTCCATTTCCCTCCTCACTCTTACTCGCATATGTTCATGGTACCTCTAAATTGGCTTGTCGTTGAAATAAAGCATGAAGAGCGATCTAACTTCGCTTTAAAACAAGGTATGTGCAAATAAAAACACACACACACACACACACACACACAAAACAAGGCACAGCTGTACCTCAGGGAAGCTGCAGATGAGGGCGTCCTCTCCAAAGGAGCTGTGTCGTGTGTCCAGGCTGTAGTTGAGGAGTTGGGCGTGGCAGGCGTTCACAAGGCTGATGTTGAGCTCCGCCCTGATGCAGCTCCGCAGGTCCAGGCTGCTGCAGGTGAACTGAACGAGGTCAAAAAGGTCAGCAAGGACACAGCCGAGGAGAAATCGGTTCTCGTCAAAACGTGAGCCGTTTGAGATTACAAAAAAAGGCTTCGGTGCTCTGAAAAGGGTCTAAATTAAAGTTAAATAAAAAGGAACTCACAATATTGATGAAAGCGGAAAGAAAGACGATGATGATGGTGAAGACGCCCACCAGGGTGCTGTTCAGTCTGGACTGGACTATTCTCTTAGAAAGAGTCTGCAGAGGGACCGGGAAGAGCTGGGAGCACGGAAAAAACAGAGCGAGGGAGTGAGTGACGGCAAGAGAAGAATTCAGTCGATGAACACGCATCTTGATTAGATTTAAAACTAAATAAATGACTGCGGGTCTGAGGTACCATTGGTCGCCTCATCTAATATCTGATGAGAAGACGGACAGCAACACATCAACCATCAACAGCAGCTCCACATTTCTGTTAAAGTCCCTGACGTCCCTCATGACCCGCCAGCAGGAGGGGAGAGCAGGAAGTGGATGGATTAAAAGCCTCAGAAAGATTGACAGGTGGGATGCGCTCTGCAGCATCCTCCCCCTTCCTGTTGTCTTAGAAGTGTGCTCCATCTCTACTACTCCACGTTTAACACACAGAGTGAAAGCCTGCCACCGTTCACTGCGTTTTATTAAAAAAAACATTATATAAAAAAGGAAGGATTCTGGGTCTTATTTTTCAAAACCTATTTCTGAAGTGCAGTGCATTAAGCCTTGGTACGTTACAGCTTGTTTGCTATAAAAAATAAATAAAACCCAAACTGCAGAAGCATAATCTCAGCACAGGCCCACAGCAGACAGGTCATATGAGTTGATGCTGTACTGTACTGTAGATACACACCAACACACTCAACAAAAACCTCAGACCGAAATGAAAACCTACATCGGAAAAATGACATGCGGTGCGTATTATTTTTTAAATCACGAATGGTGACTTCTGCACTTTGCAATAAGGAATCGAGTTAAAAACTCTTATCTGAAAGAACTCGCTATGGAGGTCAAGAGCAGATTATGTTTAAATTTCTACATGACTGACATTATCTGGAATCAGCAGCAAGAATCAACCCGCTGCCTGATAAAAGACTTAACAGATTTGTCTCTGTGATGTCTGAAGCTCCGTATAAAGAAATAAGAACCAGCCCTCCTCTGTTCCTGCTGACACTACAAATAGCTTCTTCTTCAAAAAAATAAAATAATAAAAAACTGCAGACTCGAGAAAAGATCCGCGCGAGGCTTCAAGTTCGTCGTCGATTCCATTCATCACGGGCAGAGATTGCTCGATGACTCACCCCGAAACAGCAGTACACAGTCGAGACGAACATGACGGCCGTCAGGATGACGAGGCAGGTGGTGAAGAAGCCGATCATCAGACTGGAGCTGCGGGCGGAAACCATGTCGTCATACACACACGAATCCTTTCCGCCTGCATTTTTATGTTTGCTTTGCGTCTGTCACACGGTTTGGAAGGGAATAGCATCTGCTTTTCTTTATTGGAATACACCTTATGTCCATGTGAGTGATATGGAAGTAGGCATAATGTGTGTGTGTGTGTGTGTGTGTGTGTGTGAGAAGTAGTACCACACTGTAGGAATACTGTTATAAGTAAAAGTCCTACATTGAAAATGTTACTAAGTTAAGTACGTCCGGGGATCAAAAATATACTTATACTTGAAGTACTCATGATGCAGAATGGCCCAGTTCAGAATAATGTCTGTTATATTATTGGATTATTGGTGTTCATCACTTTAATGTTGCACGTTTCATTTATTTATTTTTAATATTTTACTTTACAAACCGCTGGGTAGCTTGTTTGTTGTTATTTCATTTATTGATTATATTTTGTATGACTTTCGTTCAACAGACATAACAAAACACACAATAAAGCGCAAAACATATCATTTAATAATCACACATATAATGTAAATGTAATTATTCCATTTTATATTGTGCACTTTATTTATATTATTGTTACTTTGTAATATATAGATTTTATAATACATAAAAATGTTTACAATAAATATTACCGACACACAAAAATAATTATAAAAGCTGCGAGAGCTCTTTCCGGCTGCAATTACACTGATTTTGGTTTGATATTCTCTTTTATAACTCATCTATTTCAGCTTTTTCTGTTTATTTATTTTTTTTTTACTTTTATAATTGTGGTTGTCAGGCTAAAGATGGAGGAACTTGCAAAAGATACCGCAAGGACTAAAGCAATGTGCAGGATTTGTGACGCTACAAAGATTAAAAGATGAAACACTGAACGTTTGAAACTCTTCTTCTTCACGTTAGACTGTAGAACAAGCCGCGGCGATTTCCAACAAGCCTGTTTATAAAGGACGTATAACTAACTAAGCACGGGACTAATGGATTTATAAATCCTTAATAATTATTTCATTCATGCCTAATAGATTGGCATTATTAAAAAGGAAAAGTTCACCAGCCTGCAGATGGTAAAACGACTGTAATGGCACAAACGTCTACGAGGAGCTAAAAGACCGTCATCCTATTTTAGAATCAGAGATGTGAGTCGGTCAATGGAGGCATATTTCAGTGAGAAGATTTAATAAATGCTCAAAGACTCCTGTGTAGTGTTTTTGAAGTCGACTCACGATGGCACAATGACGATCTGGATGAAGCAGATGAAGAGAAAGACGAGGGAGGCGCAGGCCACGTAAGCTCCGAACCTGGAGTCCACCTGTTTGGAGTACTGCAGGAGGGAAGAAAGGAAAAAGGAGGAGAATGAAACACTAAAACGCTTTTATTCCCTTCTGTCCTTCTGAAAGCAAACTAAGAAAAATGAATTAAATGTACTTGGTTACTTCATTACAGGGACTAACCTTGTGTTGTGAGATAAAAAAAACTTGTAGCAACGCTTTTGGACTGTATTCTTGAAATATATGTTCATATTTGAAATAAGAACTTTGTCTCAAAAGCCTTCTTTTCCTCCCTCTGAGCTGTAAGACTCCAGCAAGATACGTCTCAACTCGAGTAGAAAGTAAAAACGTTAAATGGCTTTGCTCTCAGTAATGAAACGCAGCTTTGAAAGGAAAACACTTCACCTTGTGAAGACTTCAGCCTCGACTTGGACTCAACCTGAATTGTTATTTGAGAGTTCAAAAATATACAATAAAGATATATATTTTTGAACTCTCAAATAACAATGTCGCCCTCAAAAACAAAGTATCATTCAGATTTTGACTCAGCTGAAATTTCTTTTGTGATGGAGAACTTTTTTTTTTTTGACATTGTTCTCTGGAGGACACTCTGGTTATACATGTTCCAAACTTATCCATACTGTAATTTCTTATTACTAACTGGCTGAAATATATACAAAATATACATTCTCCAAAACCCTCTGGCTAAGAACCCACTGAATTATCGGAAAAAGATCAAAATCGAGCGTCCACAGCAAACGCACAGCGTCGTCCTGCGTTAGAAAAGTACGCAGATAAAACCACCAGAAGAAAACATTGAATTTGTCCAAAAGAAGAAACCTATTAATCATGTATTATTAAATATATATATATATATATATATATATATATATTATTTTTATTTATTTTTTATTATTTTTTATTTATTTATTTATTTATTTTTTAAACATAATACAGACAAAGACAATATTCACAGGAGATAATCTGCTGGATATTCATCCAAATCGCTCGTTTTACACAGACTTCCTATTGTACAGCTCTTCGGTTGTTCTGTGCCGTTATTGCTAAGCATTGAATATAATATATATAATATAATTAGTCATGGGTCGTCCGTTTAGAAAAGGCACGATGAGGCTTCATGTTCCTCCAGGTACTGAAGGCTGATATTATCTCATCCTCCGCAGGCTGGAGGCTCAACAAAAAAAAAAAAAAAAAAAAAAAAAGTCTCAACTTTTAACACTCTTACCACGACAGGAAGAAAGTGATTGGAACTTGAAAACAGGACTCCGCTCCTTGCCCGTTTTCCCACAACTCTTCTGCGACGACCTGAGCTCTAAGCTTTCTTCTCAGCCTGTCCTTCACTGTCTGAAGCCGTTCACTTCTCCTTCCCTTCAGCAGCCGTCTCTTCCCCCTTTAAACTCCACTTCCTCACCTTCCTCCCTTATACTTTGCTTTGACTGACTTCCTCAAGGGACAGAAAAGAGCGAGCGGGAGAAGAGGGAAGATTGCTTGTCACGGCCAATTATTTGCTACTATATTGGCAGTGTGTGTCACCGTGTGTGTGTGTGTGTGTTTACTTACCTTTTTCTCCAGGTCAGGCTCTCTGAAGGTGAGCAGGAACTTCTTTACGTGCTCCGAGCGCAGTCGGTCGATGCTGCGTGCGTCGATGGCGCGGCCCAAGAACTCGTCCACCTCGTCCTCTGGGTTTAGGTTTTCTTGTGCGTTTCTGAAAATGAAATGCCTGCGTGACAGAAGAGGAGACGGGGTGACATCTGCAGCTCAGGGCGACTGAAAAAGGCCCTTCAAGATTTCCACTGCAGCTGAACCTTGTCTACTCAGAAAAACCTGCAACTCCGCAGATAATTCCCTTTTATCACAATGTATCTCACATCTCGAGGACAGTACTCGTTAAAATACTGTGGAGTGCAATCATGTAACACCAACTTACACTTAATAACTGATTCTCGGTCAAAATGAGACATTTTGTATTGAAGAATCATGTCTTCAACCTTTTGCCGTCATCTACAGCGATTATCCATGTCCTCATCTTTATCCTCTAGAAATGCATCATTTGTTTTGTTTTCAACAGTTGTGAAGCTAATCACAATTTACAATGTGATTAGACGTGTAAAAGATATGCATATTTTCATTTTTTTTTATTTGCAATTTTGTATTTGTATTGTGTTTTCACGTTTTAATGTACTCTTTTTAATGGCAAACCAAAGACACATTTCTGCCTTTTGCATGCAAAAAGTAGACAAAAGAAGTTTTCTTTTTTATTTATTTTTTTAATAATCGTATACTATTCTATTTAACAATTCTGAACCAGGTCATTTATCTTTTCTTTTTTTTTGTGAAAAAACTATAAAACAGAGACAAATAATTTTTCAAAGCAGAGTATTTTTTATGTCTCTCAGAAGATATTAAAGAAGAAATTAGATATGGTGAGCTTTTTTTTGTTGTTGCAAACTTCTCTTCGACTGCGAAAAATGGTTTTCTACTTTTTCAACAATTTTCCACAGACAGGAAATGAAGAGTGAGAAACGTCCCTGGCCAGGCTTGAACCTGGAGCTTTGCGTTTCACAGTTGGTGTCTTAACCCTCAGGTGACCCTCGTATGGTCTTAATCCTTGGCAATTAAGCCCTTAATATAGTCGCAAAGAACATTTTCAGGCTTTCTTCACTCAAGGATTCTCTTTCTAAAGTCATGATTAACATTCTGGGTACGATATTCGTCAGAGAGGGTTTTCGGAGTCTGTTTAATCTCTCAAACTCCTCATAACTGCACTAAATATGTGACGACTGACTGCACCAGACCGCTCACTTGTACGGACAGATTTCCAAACTAAGCTGTGATATTGTATCTGGTGCTTTCTAGTGGAGCATGATGAAAACGCAGCATGTAGTTCCTCTTAAATCCAAAAGGCTGTCAAGTCTGCATAAGAAGCAGGATGTGAGCTGCAGCCCGGAGCAGAAACGGTTTGGGAGAAGAGGAGGAGGAGAACTTCTTTAGAAATGACTGCAGTTCTTTCATCACTGACAGCCTTTGGGCTGAACCTCCCCTCCTCCGTCTTTATATTCTGGAGGCGACGGGGGGAAGACCTGGGTGACATCATCAAAACGACATAAACACTAAAGAAAAACTTTATCGCTGAAAGAACTTCCTCACAATTACAGCACAAACACTGCAGGACAGGTGTTTCACATGCAGCAGGTACCAGCTTTACAGGGGCACAGACGCAGGGGCCCGGCAGTTACGGGGGCCCCTGGGTCAGATCTTTTGTTTGAAGTTACTGCTAACGTTTCTTGTCGGGAAGTCATAAAGAGATACAAGAGGACCACGAAGAGACGCTAAACGACCACAGAGAGGCGAAATGATCAAAACGATCCCCAAACGACCACAAAGAGACGCGACACTTCCAACAGGACACAGAACAGAAACCACAGAGATGCAAAATAACCAAAAAGTGACATAAAAAACGTTTTTGAATTTTTTTTAAAGAGACACAAAACAACCAGAATACGACAGAGACGCGAGAAAAAAGACTGAAAACGACCACAAAGGGGTCAAAATAAATATATATATATATATATATATATATATTTATTTATTTATAGTATCCTATAGGAGCACAATGATTGAACGTTACCATCTGTGATTTGTTTGTGCTTATATATAGTAAATCGGGTGTTTACATCAGCCATAAGCCGCAGCAACAATATGTCTCTCGTAACATTTCCGGAGTGCATTCGAGTCAACAAAGTGAGCTCAGTGCGAGAGAGAAAACCATCGGCATCAGATCCTGTGGACTTGTTTGTTTCAGTTTAAATAGTCCTGCAGTGTAATCTGATCGAAGATCGATGTCTAACCTGACGTCCCTATAACCGCTATTTAAAAGTCATTCATTCTGACTTTCCACCAGCCATCAACAGCGTCAATTACATTTCCTTTCAGGGCTCATGTTTTTATATTGATTTCAAAGTGGCACATTGATTCTTCTTTGTCAGTTCTAAATATCTCTGAGGAAGAACAAATCCAGATTCATGGCAAGCAGACACACAAATACTGCACAGAGCAGCATGAGGAAATATTGTTACTACTCACTTGTCTTTGGGGTCTTCAAAGCCCTGCAAGGCGGAAAATGGAGAAAGAGAAAAAAATTATTAGCTGGAGATTAAAACTTCTCACAACACCTGGGAACTTTATTTTTTTTGACCTATTTCCAAACCAGACTGGACTCACTTTAGTAATTCACCTCTAATAATCCCATTTTAAAAAACAGGGCAAAGGTCCAGAAATCTCTAGTGATTGACAGAATATTATCACATATTAAATTATAAAGCTTAAAAATACCAAACATTTGCCGATTCAAGCTTCTCAGATATGAGAATTTGCGACTTTTCTCTGGTTAACATCACTGTAAAGTTAAATTAATTTGAATGTTATTAGGACAAAACATATGATTTGAAGATCCCTTGAAGCTCTGGAAACTTGTATAGAGCATTTTAAATGCTATTTCTGATATTTTATAGACAAGATAATTAATATATAATTACTAAATCATGGAGACAGATTGATCAATATATAAAATAATTCTGTCTATTAGTTCAGCTGATGAAGAAGAAGCTCAGCATTATTTCTACAGTGATACACAATAAAGTGTTTAGATTAAATATACGGTACATCTACAGTACATACATTCATTTGATTTAAATAAATGAATATATGATTTATACGACAACATTTAATTATGACGGCACGATAACTTCTATTGAACCATTGCTACAAATCATTATAATCTTCTAGATATCCTGTTTTTGTAATAAAAAAATAAAAAACGATTAAAAGAAGCTCCAGCTGACCAATCACTGCTAATCAGCTTGTTCTAATCAATAATAACGATCAAATTCAATGCTGGTTCTATAATTGAGAAAATAACTGTTCTTGGAAGTCTGATGACGGAGTAACTAGTCTGAGAAAATGAAATAAAACAGGGAAATGTTCCCTGTAGCTGGAAGTAAATAAACAAAATAAAAAACCTAAATGAAAACAAAGAAGGTGTTCTGTTAAAAAAAAAAAAGAAAAAGATATTTGCGTCAAACCCGGGCGTTATATAGTCAGCGCTCTATTCTCATTTTACCCACTCAGCTCTGCACAGCAGGAAACAAAGACTGTGGTCAACAAGCAATTATAATACGAAGCACTCGTTTGAGATTAGATAAAGGGGATAAAGCAAGTGTAATAAGAAAAAAAGATGAAAAGAGGTCACAGTGCTGAGCAGAGACGAGGGGGGGAGTTTCACTTCTTCTTCTTTGCACTTCAGTAAGAGTGAAAAGCATGGAGGTTGATATACAGGAGTTTCCTGCACAAACGTTGGAGCTGAAGTCTATTTCAGCTCCTTGTTCTCCAAGTCTGTTAGTGATGGTTAAAGTTATTAACGTGATCCAATGATTCTAATTAAATAATCATCAATTGCTGTCTGCTTTACTTACAAATTGGTCTGTGTTCCTTTATAGCATCATTACATTTCCTTCATTTCTATTATTATTTTATTAGCCTTTGGGGCCCCTGATCCAAGTTACACTGTGTTACAATGTAGTGAGCAAACGCGTCTCTCTAGCTCCCTCTTCTGGATAAACACATCAATGTCAGCGCTGAAGGAGCAAAGACTGTAACTTACTAACAATTATATTCCATATTGATTCATCAGTGGATTATCTTCCCCAATTAATCAATGAATCATGCACCTATGAAAAAATATCAGAAACCAGTGAAAAATGTTTTTTTTTTTCTTTCCAAGAGTGAAGGATGACGCTTCAAACGTTTTGTTTCGTCTCACCAACAGTCCAACAACCAAAATATATTAATCGTACCATCATGTACGACAAAGACGAGCATTTAACTGAAGCTGAAAACATCAAATATTTGGCACAAAAAAAGAAAAAAAAAGAAAATCCACTCTTTCCTCTCATCTTCTCAACCTGTGAGAGCACTTAAATAAACAGTAAATGAAAGCGTGTAAACTTGTGGATGCCTCATAAGTCATTCACAGTCCACCGCTCAGCTCCATCTGCATGGACAGAACAACTGAAAATATCCACCCATGACTTCCTCTCACTTTAGTCTCTCTCACGCCCTCTGTGCGTCTCCGGCTCCTCACTCTCTTGCTTTATCTTCAGAGCTTGCCCGGGTGATTAATGAGCAGTGCCGAGATAGAGAGGAAGAGGGTGATAGGCAGGACGAGAACAGAGGCTGAAACAGCGGTGAATGAAGTCGACGTGAGAAGCGTTCATTTTTCCTGCACACTTTGAAAGGGCTCTGTGAGTCAGAGCTTAAAGAAAACAGACACTTTGGTGACACCACAGCCGCTGCAATCAAGTCAGGAGCAGTAATTGAATGTGCCAGGACGACAGGAGATAAGCTTGGTGTTTTTTTTGCGGGGTTTTTTTTATGCCGAGAAGTCTCAGCTGCAGCGTTTCTGCTTTAACTGTCCATCGTAAATCAGTTTGGCATCTTTGACTTTGTGTTAGTGTGGTTGGAGTTTCAGTAGGGGGCGCTCTTTTCTTTAGTTTGTGCAATCATTGGCTGTTGCTAACCACGAAGAGAACAGTAGAGCTGCTACAGCGCCACCTGTGGGTCACATAAAAATATATACTAACTAATAACAAACATAATTGATCCATGCACATAGACTTGCAGAAACCTGACCTTCAGAATAAAAGCGGGGAATGACAAGTCGGTAAAAAGAGTTTCATCATGCATGCCTGTGTGCCGCATCAGTGGTTTTGTTAGCCATTGTACAAATTCCCTTTGATCATGAAAGCACAACTTAAAGTCTAAATGACTCCCCTGGCCTGTACCTGTAATAGTATTCACAAGTACTTTTGTGTAGAAGTGAAGAAGCTTACACAAAGTGCATTCAACCGCCCTATGAAAGTTGTTTTTTTCCCACCACTACTTTCCCCATTGCCAGGAGACGAGCGTGCCTTTCTCTTTTGTTTCTGCTGTGTCATGTTCGAGGTCACGGACGCGCCGTAAAGCAGGGGAAGTAAACAGTACTGGTTACTTCTTTCCGTTACTAATTCAGGCTCTCTTTTAAACTCTTAAACCAGAGCTGGTGATCGTTGAAACAGTGGAAAGAGTTTGAATGAAGTGTGTTGATCAGCGAGTTAAAAATGACCGTTTCTGTCAATGGAGTCTGGTGGTCACAAATGCCATTACCTGTATTTCTGACACAAAAAAACAACATTAAAAACCTCACTGCAGGTTACTTTCTATTGCGCTTCCATAAAGTTGGGAGACTTGCGAGAGAATGGCAAAGATTTAGAAAACACTGGTCCAAATTGGTGCAGCAGAGTCCGAGATATCCTGATTTTCAGTCTCTAGGCTGAGTTTGTCGGATCCTACATTTCCCATAATGCAATTCCCTCTGATAAATGGTCCATATCTTTCAAACTCCACGCCCACAGATTGTAACACAGGCTTTCTGCAACACATACGTAGCATAAGCTGAGATAACCCTGACAATACCGCAGAGTTCCCCTTTAAACTTTTGCTTTCATCTAGTTAGTACGGAGGTTAAAACTATATAAAAACTATTAGATGGTGCACACAGATTTTCATTTCAATCGTTTTTTTTCCTACCCACTGTGGCTGCTGTAAACAAAACCCTTATTTTGTTTTATTGGGAAAGATCATTTTTGATAAACAGCGATGTAAAAGTAGAACTTATACAGAACTGTGGATGTGGCCTGGCCTTCCTTACATTCGTCCCCATAATAGATTCACAGAGAGGTGGGTGGACTGATTATATGAGAATAAACAAATGTGTGCGTGTGCGCGCACGTGTGTGTGTGTGTGTGCCGGGTGTGGGTGCATCCATTCACTGAGTGAGTCACTGTTTGCAGAGAGAGCTACAGCACGTAAATAAAAATGAATCCGGTCACATCCCTCTGCTGCTGCATTTCAAGCTTTTCCTCCCAGGAGAGGTTGAAGTTTAGAGGACGGGGTCTTTTTTTTTTTTTTTCTCTCTCTCTCCCTCCCTGCTCAACTGGCAGCAGTGGACCAACAATGTGTCGCGGTACTCGCTTCATCGCGGCCGCCTACATGTTGCTGTTGTCTCCCTGAGTGCTGCTGAGAGCCTCTCAGAGCCGAGGTGAGGTGTGAGAGGCGGAGTGTGCCATGAAGGGCCATCACTGCTGCTCGTCAGGACTGCAGATCAAAGGATTCTGGGTATTAACAAAGTGCTGGCTTCATCACCAAATGAGGGCCGAGATGAGATATTGGCAGGGGAGTCACCTGGCTGTGGCACTCTACCGACGAGCATAATAGCAGCTCCGCAAAGCAGAAGGTCAGGGCACTTTTTTTTTTTTTTGAATGGCAACTTTAAAACATTTTCCTCACCATCCTCTTCATCTCCTTGGAGACCTGGTTGCCGCCCAGATGGTTGTAGAACGGCCGGTCAGTCCAGTGGCCGCTGTTGTGCGTGACAGAATTTGTCCTCTGCCGGTTCATTTTGGCTATCATCGCCTTTTCCTCTTTCTGGAAGAAATGCAGACACAGGATGGGTATTAGAGTATATTCACTACACAGACACAAAATCTCTTTCTAGGCTTTAGTTTGGCAACAATCTACTGCGCTATGACAATATAATTTCTATGAGTCGTCTACCTCCAGTGGTGGAAAGTAACCAAGTACATTTACACAAGTACTGCACTCAAGTACACTTTTGAAGTACTTGTATATTTGTCCTATTTTGTACTTCTACTTCTATAACATTCAGGACGAAATATTGCACAAATTTGACAGGGATAGTTACCTAATATTTCTGTACTTTACCTCAAATATTTGTTTCTAAGCAGGACTTATGGTTTTATTCTGTGGTTTGTCTACTTTTACTTTTGTGAAAGATCTTTATACTTCTTTCGTCACTCTCCATTTCAGTCTCTAGATATTTTGTATCACAGAGATTCATATCAGATGATGACTTTAGGGCTCATAACTGTGACTACGTTACAACTTGGTTAGAAGACGCACACACTTTTTATTCTATATTTTTAAAGCCCTTCAAGAAAAAGTGGCTATATACACTGTATATATACATATATCTTGCATCACTTCTGCAGGTTAGGAAAAGTAATAAATCTCAGGATTGGCTTTCAGTGGATGTTCACACTTTTAAAACCAGGCTGGGAAAAGCAATGAAAAGTTTTGCTCCGCTCAGATGGAATCATTTTAAAGCTTCGTCAGGACCTAAAGTGGGAACATTTGATTTCTTTGTCTTAGTCTTTTGAGCTTTTAAAATTTTGATTGGGTCCACATTTGCCAAAATATACAGTGTATAATATTGTCACACAGAAACAAACGCCCGGTCTTTCAGTGAAAATGTGGCTTTTATCCCATATCTTTATGCAGTTAAATGATTGGTGGTTTACTGCTTTTTTAATATTGCCTGTACTTACAAGTGTAAATGTAACATCATGGAAAATAGATTTGTATTAGAGCTTTTAAAAAGGTTGTATGTTCACCTTTACTGTATTTGGTTGGATATTCTAACATATGGGCAAATAAAACCAAAACTATCTGCATGACAGGCCAGAGGAAAACTACATTTTAGAAATCCGATTAATGTGACCCTTTAATAAATCACTGAAGTAAATTAAAAAGTACAATAGTTCTATTGTAATTCAGAGCCCCTGTCCCTGTATTCCTGATGTAAAGCTCTTCTGTTTGCATGAAAACAGCTGTTGTATCATGTGCATATTGTGAGGCAATGGTGCATATTAAAACACAGAGATTCTCAATCTCTTGATCGTCACATTAAAATCAGCCCGAGTCATCACTGTTGCAGGCACCAATTTGCTGCAAGTCTGAACGATCAGTCATACTTTGTCGTGTGTTCACGCATGACAACTGACGAGCCTCGTTCCTGGCGTGGCGAGGAAAGACCTTTTTAAAAAATCATTAGAGTACAATCTCCTCCCACTGCACGTCGACTTTAAAGATGCATTAACTCCTCATTCTGTGACCAGCAGTAAATAACAGAATACACAGACTGCAATTTTCACGCTCAGGAAAAAGAACACATTTCTGCATCTAGTGTTGAAAGATGGTTTCCAGAGATGCCATCTTTTTTTTTTTTTTTTTTTTTTTTACAGATCTGACGTTAGAATCACATACTAGCTCTAGGATGAATTTTGCACGACTAAAAAAAGGAACCAAATATAATTAGACTGTACAATCCTCCTTCTGTCTCAGAGCATGAGCAGCAAAAAAAAAAAAAAAAAAAAAAAAAAAGAGAGGAAGATATCACTTCACATGACACGCTATCTATAGTCACGGCTTGTGATACTGCTGGAGGACAAAGTAGCTGATAAAAGCGGTCCAGTCATAAACAAACTGGAGCTCATGCAGTGAAGCGAAACACAGTTCACATGGGACAGAAGCCCAGTTTATAAACAATGATGTGTGCAAAATTGGACTGGCTGTGTGTATTTTAAAAAGATAAATCCATGAGGAAAAAGCACTTTAGTTTGATGATGTTTCAAAATGTCACGTACTTTGCTTCAGAATAATTCAACACCCACATAGAGGGTCTCGGTGGATTGTCGGAAAGTTACATTGTGTTGTTTTTTTCAAGCCTTAACAAACATGTATCGTCATCCCTCAGCTCCAAATGAAAAAGACTGCCAAGTTAAAGATGTCATACATAGTTAAAACCATTTAAAGCTGCAAACTATTTAACCAATAAATACACTGCAGATCATGAAAGTTACTAAAAATGTGAAAACTTTTACCTGTTGTTAAGATTAAAAACATTTCTGACTGACTTCTACATTTTTTTTTTTTTTTTAATATTATGACTGAAATAAATGAGCTTTTTTTTAGAATCTTTCTAGTTCACTTCACTGTTTTGGTTTCTCAGCACATTTGCCGCTTGGTTTAGTATCAGTGCTCTCGTCAAAGTTAGCGTTTAGCTGGTGAAGAAAGTAAAACCAACGGCTAAAGAGTAGATGGGGTGTGTAAACTGAGCGTGAGTATTGGACTTACATTCATCAAGTGGACAGAAACATGATTTCAGATGGGATAAACATCTTTATCTGTGTTTGCTTCATGTGTATCGTATAACACAGCAGCTACTAGGGTTGTGCAGACATACTGCACAAACTGGTTTCATATTACGCCGTTATTAAGCTTCTGTTTTGATGTGATGATCCAACACGGCGGCGCGCACAGGAGGCTAATAGAGGCCACATGCCAGTTAAGCCTAGGTCGTGCACCGGACTGGAACTCGACATACCTCTAGCAGCCACAACAGCTTTATAAGGTAAATCAAGGATCAAGGAGTGCAGCTTTAACTAAACGATAAAAACATTTATTAAAAAAAAGCTCTAAATATGGGCTTTTTTAAAATTTATTTATGCACCTTATCCTTTGCAATTTCAGACAAAAATGAGGACCATACCCTTTTCTGACTGCAGCCCACAATGAGGTAGGTTTCTATGTTGTTCTTCTTTAGATAGGCGTTTCTTTCTCCCCCTGCTCCGTGCTCCACGTCGTAGTCCCCATTCAGATAATTCAAAGTGGACTTTGTGATATGGATACGTCTGAAATGGCAACAACGCACATAAACACCCAATATAAATGTTATTCAGATAGAGTATATTCAACAGGTGCAGGAAGTGCATACAGTTTCAGTTAAACAGTGAGTTTGAAGTCGACTATTACTCACCCAGCTTGGCCCCCAGCCTCCATATGATTGGCTAGTGTGACGTCATTGGACCACACGTCAAACTGCCACTTCCTGAGTCCCAGCACCCCACAGTGCACCCTGCCACTGTGGATGCCCACCCGCATGTTCACATTCACCCCAGTCACCTCACGTACCAGCCTTCAGGAAAAACATTGATGAAACAAAAAAAGAATGATAATCTTCAAAGTGTTTATTTCCAACATCTTTGGTGATTTGGTAAATCGGAGTTTTTAGTCCCATGATGAACTAGATTTATAAGTTTCTATAGGTGGCATTAGTAAATAAATGATCATCTTATGAACACGGAGAATGTTCGGGATGCATCTTGCTGTCTGTGTGAAGTAGAAGACAAGCATTGATGATGATTGACGACAGACTGTGGACTCAAAGATAAAGATGGAGGCAGCCATGGTGTCTTTGCTGCAACAAGACTAATAGCAGCTTTTAATGATAATCAGTTGAATGACCTGCGTGGATGTGGGTCGTTAAACAACACATTCCCATTGGTGCAGCCATGCAATCCATATGATTAGATTACAGCTACATTTGCAGATGATGGTAAAACTGGACTAATGTCAGTGGTCGGACTGAAGACCACCTCTGAGTTCATCTCCGCTTTTGGAAAAGGTATGTTTGTGGTGCTTTTGCTAAATGCTACAGTTACAGTTACAGTTCTCTCTCTCAACTGGTCCAGGCGGAGGGTCGTCCACCCTGAGCCTGGTTCTTTTCAAGGTTTCTTTCCGTTAAAGGGGAGTTTTTTCTTCTTGCGACTGTCGGTCATGGGTGAATGTTATGTTATGTATAGAGAGTGGTTGATGGAAAGTGTCATTAGATAACCTCTATTATGATTTGGCGCCGTAAAAAAATTGACACGACTTGACACCAATTAGAAATGTGGAATAATGCATTCAGATTCCATCAAAGCTCTAAAACTGAAAGATATTCCATGTCAATTACATGAAACTGAGAAAAGCCGCAATTACTCACATTTGACACGATGAAACCTAATTCACGTTTTTTGCTTGATAAATGACTCAAATAATAGCTCAATTAATCTTTAGCCAGGCTAGTGCCTTACCCCCTCCCCGTTTCCAGTGTTTATGCTAAGCTAAGTTAGCCGGGTGTTTGCTGGAGCTTCATATTTACTGTGTAGACATGAGCATGGTATCAATCTTCTCTTGGCAAGAAAAAGAATAAGCATACAGACTCTTACTAGACTGAGCAGCATAAGCGGGTACAGATAACGGACAGACGGATGGATGAATTGTGCTAATAATGCTAACAAAGTAGAACGAGGCGGATCGGCTGTGACGGCTTAGAAACTTTGGCTGCTGTTGGGGGAAAAAATTAATAAAACATTGAGTAACAGACCTTCCACATCCTTCACAACCACAATGTGTCAGCCTCCAGCTGTGAACTGTAACCTCACAACGACATCGGATGTCAGTTTGACTTTGTGATCATTTACAGGAGCTAAAAATGCGTTTTGTTTTTTTTTTGTTTGTTTTTTTAAGTGTGGAAACAGCTACAGCCAATAAGTAATTCCCATGAAGTAGAACTAAAACTGTAGCTGGAAATAAATCCATCGTGCGTTTTTTTTTCCTTCCCCCACGACTGACCCACTACTGAAGCAGATTGGAGACAAGAGCTTCTATTACCATTTTACATAATTAGGGAGTTTTTATTGCAGTCACACGTTAAGCAGTGACGCCCTGTTTACCCCGGGGGCAACTTACGAGATGGCCTCTATCATGTCCATCCCCATCTCCACACAGCAGTGGGCGTGGTCGGCCCTCGCCTCTGGCAGCCCGGACACACAGTAGTAGCAGTCTCCCAGGATCTTGATCCGCAGACAGTGGTTCTCCTGTCAGGAGGGAGCCAACACACTGGATCAGTACACCAAACTCATAAACTAAAAAGGAGAGGTTACATCACTTTCACATTGGACACAAAAAACTGTACAGCTTGTTCTATTCTCACAGCATTCACTCATATTTGAATATTACTGGTAGGTAGGTCGTAGGTGATGGAGTAGAGTTAATATTGTATTATTTTTCAGATTACAGTTTTTCATCCCCTACCTGGTCAGTGAAAACCACGTATCTCCAGATGTGTTGATTTTAAATGTTTGTGATAAAAAGTGTTCCTTTATGAGTTGGGGTAATGATCTTACTTCTTAAGTTAAATAAAGTCTTTAAAAAGCCTCTTGGATCAGCTGGAAAACGCATCGAGACACGTGGTTCTCACAGGACAGAGACAAAGCCAGCAACACTTTGTTTATTGGATTACATTCA
>CALSBV010010255.1:542792-577081 GCA_943590825.1 Bovichtus diacanthus
CTATTTTGTACTTATCTTATATTACCCTTTTATCTGCACTGTCCCTTTGCTGTTGTAGTGCTGTAAATGTCCTCGCTGTGGGACGAATAAAGGTTTTCTGATTCTGATTAAATGTGACTATTTTCTGGTTTCTTATCTCCTCTGGGACAGTAAATTGAATTGTGTTGAATTGAATTTGAGTTGTGGACAAAACACCACATTGGAGGACGCATCTTGTTTTTTTTTTTTGCTTTTTTTTTACCATGTTCTGACATTTTATAGAGCACAAAAATAATCAATAGATTAAAAAAAAAAATCGACAATGAAAATAATCGTTAGTTGCATCCCTAGTGCAAACTGGTCTAATGATGCTCTGCACAGCAATCACCTGTGAGAGCCGAGCACGGTCTATATGCACCTGTGTGCACACATCAAGTTGGTTCGATGTCGTTTCAAGCGTAGGTTACCTAAACGCCAGGAGAATTATGACCTATTTGCTCCTCCACAGCCCTTCTCCTTCTCTAACCGTCATCATGTATCATGATGTTCAGTCAGCCTGTTGAGGCGAATCCCTCAATAAACCTCAATGACTGAGTGATTCAGCTCACTCACAGTCACCAGAAGGACGAAGGTTCTCAGGAACATCGGAAATGTGATCAGGCTCGTCTGTTATCGAACCTAATGTCCCGCATAAGTACAACTGCAGATGCTTTCACAAGAAACACCCAAAATAACACAAGATATTGCCTGAATAAGTCATGTTTCGTTAGTGTTATCTGTGAAAAAAATGACCAAATCTGCTGGGAATTGGTAAATGATGTACTGCTATCGTAATCATAATAATATTGTGAATTTGCATTGGGTGACGTCATTTTTCTACGAAATAAGGTTCAAGTATATTAGCATAAAAGTAAAAAAAATTTTAAAAAAATAAAAAAAATGTGAGCACAATTGGCAGCCTTTACGTACAGTACACGTGTGTGATTGCATTCTTACCGCTGCCAGCTTGTCAAAACGTGCAAAGAGTTCATTAAGAGTCATCACCAACTCCTGCGCTGTGCACTGGGATGCCAGGCTGGTGAAACCCTCGATGTCTGCAAATAAGATGCTGCAGAAACACAAAGACAAGGGAAACAGAAATCAACATTCTACACTTTCCAAGTTTGGAATGACCAACTCCGTCTGCACTGCGGTCCTCGTCTCCGCGATCTGCACGGCCTGTGTGGTGAGGCCACTTCCTATCACGAGCTCTAACAGGAAGGCAGGAATTATGCTGCTCCGATGATGCAAGTAAACGTCTCTGCAAACCTACACAGGAAGAAATGTAAACATACTACAAACAAGAATGAAAGTTTCAATACTGCTTGGTGCTGGGTTACTTTGGTCGATACCGCACGAGTCCCGATGTGCAGCTGGATAGACCAGACAAGAGTATTAATACAGGAAACTGGCAGGAATTGATTAAGGTAGGAGTGGCTAAGGAGTGACTCTGGTCATGATGTTCCACTGAAGCCGTTGGAGGTGAAAAGGTGTGAGATTGTTAACAGGCATGTCTAAATGTAATACAATGAGTCTAATCTGCTAAAAAAAAAAATTAAAAAAAAAAAAATTTAATTTAGCATTTGTACTAATGAGGTCCTGTCCTGGCAACATGGCATTGAGAGTGTGTAAGTGTGTGTGACGGAGAGAGTGAGAGAGACCTAATTCATTTGCGAGTAGCTTGGCACTTCTGCACAAATTAGCTTCCTCTCCCTGAGAACACGGTAAACTGATACAGCAAAAGTCTTCTTTTTTTTTTTTTTGTGTGTGTGATTGAGGCATTTTCATTACTCCCCTAACACTGGCACAACAGCGGGACAGATGATCTCTGTGAGGACACAGAGGCCGGGCTGACCGGTAGAGAAAGGAATACGCTCAGCATTAGCTGCGAGAGACAGTCAGGTTGGCCTCAAAACCCACAAGCTTGTCCTCAAGGCTCAAGTTGTTCTGTGAAGCATCATAACCCTCGACCACACAATGTAATATCTTGCGCTTGACATTTCTTTATTCAATAAGCATATTTATTCTCTAGTCACTGATTCCCTCCTGGGGTGGAGCATGTGATGAACCATGCCTTGTGTCTTTTGCTACTTAACACTGTTTTCCCTGCAGCAACTTTGACAAGAACTCACCTGAGCTTGACTCATCTCCTTGTGGGATCCCCAATGATCAAACACACTTAAAATAACCTTTGAAGAAGAATCCTGTCTCTCACCTTAATGTTATTTATTCTACTGGCTTCAAATTATGGAGTCTTGCAGGAGTGTGAATGTAAGAACTACGTATGCACTACAGTGTGCAAGAGGATTTTTTTCAAATATTATATCAGATTGAGAATTCTAAGTATTGAAAATGTTTGCAGGCCAACAGATTAAGTAAGTAAAGCTCATATTGTTGGAATGGAGTCCGGTCTTGCTTCAGGCATTAAAGGCCATCAGCTGATCTGTGTCAGCTGACTCCTTCAATCACATTCACAACAAGGCAGTCGTCATAATCTGAAAACACTCTCACTTTACTGATTATTCATGGAACTGCTGCTCTTACATATGTTGCTTAGTCCTACCAGCTCCTCCATTGTGAGCGTACGTCTATTGTAAAACGCACAATAGACAAAGTTAAAGATGAATTTGACTGCAAGCCTTTTTTTATTTTATCTTTTTTAATAGAAGAGTTTATTAAGAATTATTTTACCAATCGAGTTGTGAAAATCTGATATCTTTTCAGCCCTAAAACGAAACACCTATTACTCTTAATTTTACTTGAGAATTATTTCCTTTACCAGTTTTATCCCGATGGTTCGAAACCTAATTCATAACGTTGACATTTAAATTCTAAAATCAACATTTGAATGTTGCGCAGCTTTTTATTTTTTCTTCTTTTGCACGTCTATCTATTGTGTTTAAACTCTGTATTTCTACACAATATAGATTATAGATTAGGCTACACTAACATTATTACTATTATACTATCTGCAGATTTCCATGGATTGTTTCCGACAATCATTTCCAATAACTCCAGAGCTTGTGAAGTTCAAAAGTCAAATCTTTCTGAAAAAACCTAGACGTAATCAATCCAAAACCTCACATGTTTTTATATAACATAATATTCCTTGTATTATAACAATATTTGTTGCCTTTCAAAAACAAACACTTTTCACTGTAGTTTGCTCTCCGGCTTGGGAGTCACGCACTGATGATAGTCATGAAAGAAAAGTTGATTTCATAAAACAAGTCTAAAATCATTTAATCTGGTGAAGCACTTAATTCAATGTTATTTAGCATGATGACGTCAAAAAGTGTGACATCGGACAAACCTCGGTCGTAAAAACCTTCCTAGCTTCAAATGTTAAAAAAACAGCCCAATTATCCTTTTAACATGAACACGTCGATGCCACTAATGCAGTACATGCGTTTCATATTCTATAATAAACTGCACGCTCTATAAAAGGAGGTGGTTGGCATTATATTGCATTTGTTTGTGTGTGCGCTCTATTTGTAATGCAGCCGTTCTGTACTGCCGTTTCATACTGTATTAATATTGTATTTTTATTCATGGAGTTGCGTTACTCATTCTCCTGCAACAACCTTATTTTTCTTGTGGTTACTGGTAAAAAAAAAGGGACCCGTCCACGTTGTGTATGATTCACGTGTACGTTACAAGTCATCAATGTGAACTCACTCACAGCTGGATTATAAAACCTCAGGTCCAGAGAACCAGCTGACATCCAGCTACGTAAAACACTTAGCCAGGCAGCGTCGTCAGCGTTTGATCTTGTGAAGCCAGATATCGCAACAGTTTCCAGACTATGTAAAAAAAAAAAAAAAAAAATTAAAGAAAAAAGCAGCTTTCTGAGTCAGACCCCGAGGAAGGACAAGAGAGAGCTATAAATAAACAAAAGGTTTCAGACCAAACAAGCTCACGAGTCTCACAGGAAAGGAACATGGTGTGTTTGTACAGTATGTGTGGGCAAGAGCTGCAGGTGTTTACGTACAAATGCATGTAAAAAAAAAAAATTATAATAATAATAATAAAGTGTGAGTTTGCATTCTGGGTATTGTGACATTCATTTTGTCTGAATGTTGTGGCAGGTTTGTCTTTTCCTCTTGGCTGCACACATGCCAAGAGAAATAACATGTTCTAATGAACCCGGGTTTCAAGATGCCTAAATTTCCTCAATTTGGGTCTCAGGCTGAAAAGGATTAAGAGTCCCCACTCTGGGGTACACATTTCTGAGAATAATTGATTGCTTTCTGTGAACCGTTGCATGGGAGGTCGGGTGAAACCAGATACTTGACCAGCGTGTCCGAGTTCGGAGACAGGTCCGTCTCACTGGCTGGAAGCAGGGATGGTAGAAGAGAAAAGGAACGAGAGAAATGGAAGGAGGAAGGACGGAGGAGTGAGAGGGAGGGACGCAGTAATGAGTGCTTTTATTCACTTTCTTTTGACACGCATGTCTGCAAAACCTCTTTGTATCCCAATTAAATTAAAAGCAATTGTCGTGCACCTCAACATTTACATTATTACTTCCAAAATCAATCCATGTGAGCCTCAGCTTTAAACCAGGATTATAATAATGATACCTGGCTCCTCCATATTGCCAGGACCTGGATATACACAGCAGAAGTTATACTGTTAAAATACTTAACTTATGGGATAACTGAATTTTTTAATTTCCCTACATTATCACGAGAGCAAGCGAGTCCAACAAGATCTTTTTCCACCGTACACAATCATTCAGAATATCATTTTTTATGCGCCAATAGTCAACCGGCTCAGTCCGAATAAACTTTATATGCATGCTTTATGAACCACAATAATGTGAAGACCTGATAAAATAGATTTGTCATATATGCCAGGTGAGGAAATGTCATTGAAATGAATGGGGCACAAACCTGGAACTAGTTCTTTTAAAAACATCCATTTGACACCGATTCATTCCAATGAAAGTTATTCACCCAGAACCTTGTTTACCGTTTCAGATGTCTGTCAACAATCTTACGGTTGCCTTTTTTTTTTCATAACGGTGGTTTATGGGGAAAATGCAAGCAAGCAGAATCGCTGTGCCATATAAAAGTACAGCGAGTCTACGTGCAAAGCAGGAAAAACAAAAACAAAATGTCTTCCAGTGAGGTCTTGTGTTCGTCTGGGACCTGCTGAAATGTAATGGTAGCACAAGAAAGAAAGACCACTGTACTCCGAGAACTCAATCAGTAATATCAGTCCGCTAAAATTAGCCACCGGCTGAAGAGGAAAAACCCTTGAGGACTGAACTTCGTTTTATGGCCTAAATTCAATTTGTAGGGGAAGGATGGTGCTATTTATTTATTCAACAGTTATATAAGCCATCTTAAAATCTTAAAGTGAAATTGTCCAAAGGCAAAGGGGGGCCAGACAGAGTACAGGGCAGAACATTCAATTAAGAAAGACACACGATTCAAGAAGAATCCCTGAAATCTACTCACTACTGTGGCAGATTTCAAGATTCAATAACGTATTCAGTTATTTAGAATCTATAGTTTTGCAGTGTAACAACTGGATTACGCGCTCCATTTTATGACGGAGCTATTTATAGTCAAATACAATATGTACAGATTTTCTGATGGATTATAAATCCCTGCTGACACAGAGAAGCAGCGAGCGAGGCCACTTCCTTCCCACAGCCTGATGTAACATCAGAGGCGACAGTGGGTGGTGAGCTACAAAAGCAGGAGAGAGAGAGAGGGTCTTTAAATCCCCATTTAATCGTTACCATGGTGATGAGTCACTCGTTAGTACACAACATTAAATCCTGGGGGATTTTTTTTTGGGGGTGGGCAGGGGTGCTTTTGTAAGAGACAGTGACTGCAGAGGGAACCCCGAGCTGACAGGCACCACAGTGTCACAAGGGAGAGAAGTTGGACTTTTTTTTTAATGAAATAAACAAAACACAGCAATGTAAAAAGGGTTAACCTGCTTTCAAGTCACCTTGATGTTGTGTCTTTCTTTGAACCCACAAGGGATTTTAAGGGAATCATTCTTACCAACAGATAACAACGCAGGCATGAAAGGGTTTGACATGAGAAATCACACAGCGAGTTCTGTTAAAATAGCAATGCCTTGGAGATAAACCCATGAGGAGATCAGCTCATACTTTGGGTTAGAGGTCAAGTAATCTCTATAAACAGAGTTGCATGCGAATGCATACAAATATGTAGGCAAGGGGACAAAGAGTTTGGCATCGGAAGTGTTGTGGTTTCCGTTTGTAGTCTATAGTTTGTAGTAGCGTTGAGCATGTGCACGTTAGACGGTGTGACGCTAAGAATCCCTCAGCCGTGCAGTAGCTGTACTCTGTATGCAACAGTGCAGTGTTCCTCTTTAACCTCATGCAGGCTGATGCATTCATGAAGCCATTATTGGGATACTGCCACACAACTTATGCAATACATTTAACATAGAAAGTGTATGTGCGTGTCCTCCGATGACAGGACAGACAAAATATAATATAGGGATGTGGATGCGATTAATTGTCACTTGCCTGTTTGTGTCATTGCAATTAGAAAATAAATTGAATGTAAATATAAAACCATATCATCATTATCTTTTTTTAGCACAATTTTCAGTGACTTTGCTTTTGAGACAGTACATGCGCAGAGGACAAAAGATAAATGGCCAAAAAATTGAAAGAATGACCAAATAGAAAATATTATTCAACCTGTAACCGGTGAACGTGTCACTTGGAAAACACTAAAAATTAATATTTACTATGCTTGGTTTATATAAAAGTGTTTTTTTTTTTAGGGTTTATTTGATTTAAACTGGTCATTTAACATCAAGTTATTTTACAATTCTGATTTCTTCTTTTGAAGCTGCTCGTCTTATGCTTACAAAGAGACTTTTATTGTTAAAAAGGGATTTTCTGTTAACATTTTACCACCCACTGATCCACCCGCAGGGCACTAGAGCACTATGTGACTTTTATGGACTGCAAGTTATATAAAAAGCTACACAAACATGTAATATGTCGATAGACTAAACCCTCGTCTTTTGGGTCACTGTGGTCATTTTCTCCTGTCATGAAAATATTCCAGGAATAATGAGAGTAAACTACTTGCATTCAAAGCAAACACCAAATATTTTATTAATTCATGAAAATGTCTGTTGAAATTCTTATTACATAAATAAAAGTTATTACTATTATTAGAAATTCATCGCAAGGGACTACCGATCAAAAATAGTCTGGTTTTTTTTTTCATTTATGTGGACCAGCGCAAAAAAGGGGGAGTGGGTGTTAAAAAAAAGGGTTGAAAAATTGTTAAATACATATGAATAAAATACTATTTTTGAACTAAATCTTTTAAACTGAAACTTAGATTTTGTGGTGGTATTAGATCATCCTCTGCCTCTAAATACTCTGGTAAGAAAAAGAAGAGAGTATATGTATGGGCATGTATATGTATATATATATTTTTTGATTATTTTTTTGCAAGGCAATGGTGATATGGATATAGTTTGTGTTAAACACTGTTTGTGTGTCAAGAATCCTTGTGTACAACGATTTTCATGCGACAAATTTAATAGAAAGTTGATCACAAAATGCAAATATCTAGATCTCGAGCACATAGTTATAGGAAGAGCGTTTAACTGAAGTGCAGCGACTAATGTTTTAACATAAAGCGTGTGAGGCAGTGGCAAAGTTCTCGACGCTTCTCAACAGGAGGTAAAAGAGCAACAGATCAGTTGACAGAGTTGTACAGGAGAGGGCAGTCCCTTTCTCCTGCCTGCAGAACCACCAGCTCAAAATCTGTTCTGGGTGAAATCTCAGCTGCGCCGGCACTGCCCGACCCGGTGACCCGGTGACCCCGAGACCGTCTGGCTCCCCCTTTTTCTGCCTCTCCCTCTTCGTTCTCTTACTCCATCATTCCATTCATTTTATATCTATTACTTATCCTTATCCATCGCGGTGTTCATTTCCTGTTCTTTTATGTCTCTCTACCCTTCTGTCTTTCTTTCCCGCCTCTTTTAGATTCTTGGCCGACCTTGTTGCATCCGACAGAATACATGATAGTGCAGCACGCATCAGCATCTGGAGATGGATTCAAGCACAACAATTTGGGGAAAATATCCATTTTTTTTTTTTTACGGATATTGCAATTGCGATATGATTCATGATATTGGAGGGACATTATTCTCATTTTGATTGAAAAATATATTAAAATGATCTTGCTTGGATTTTTTTTTTTTCTTGCGAGGATCTGTACCAAACGAAGATCTTTTTTATTAAGTCTGTTTAATAGGATTTGGAGGACGGGACATCTACAGCACCACAATACTTCATTCAGAATGCTATTTTGACGCATATTTTTGCCTTTAACAAATTCGGATATTGCACTAGTTGGTCCATAAGCGAGACTTTAATACAATTCTGATTCATTGTCCAGCTCTCATTCAATCCCTTCAAGATACATTTGACCTCATCACCACAGAAAGTACAACACTTAGGCTAAATATTCCTTTACTTAAACATTATAGTGGCGAACTCTGCATGTTTTTGTCTCATCTTTTCTTGTGTAAATGCAGCGAACGTCATCCGATTTGTGTGTTGCATGTTTGCTGAATGCTTGTGTGTTACTGTCTGCTCACCAAGGACAGACTCTCAGGTCAAGCCTGGCTCCACCAGCATCAGCAGAACGGCCTTATGTAACACACGCACGCACACACACACACACACACACACACACAATTAACTGCATCACACACACTAAAACCATGTGTGTTTGCTGCTCAGTGTCCTCACTTCAATTAGAACATGAAGAACAAAGGTAAGGTCAGTTCCTCTGATTTATGCAATGTTCTTTCCATGTATTTCTCTTCAGGGTGCTGCTGGCCTACATAACAGCAGCAGCAGCAGCTATAGTCACAGTGTTCTGTTTGAGAATATTTCCCAAACGCTCGCAGGGCGACCCGGCGGCATCAAAACATCCGTCTCAAAGCCCTCTTGCGTAATGCCTTGGTCAGCACACACTTTGGCCTCATTGCTGAAGCCACAGGACATCGTTTTACTCCAGAGGACAAACAAGACTCTCAGGAAGACGTAGAGCAGGGTTGTACTTTTGGGGTGCAAAATGATGTTACTGGGCCACAACCATGAACAACTACATAAAAGAAAAGAAAAATAATTTAAAAAAAAAAAAAAAAAAAAAAAGGTAGCATTTGTTGAAAGTCATACTTCCTTCTATGCTACCAACTAGGCCTTCAAAACAAAACTGATGTACGGAATATTACGAAAACCGCAATATTACTGTAAATACTGTGGTGCTGCAGATATGTCCCGGCTTACGCATTATATTCTATATACCCAAGGAAATATCTTTGTTTTGTACAAATCCCCACAAAATTATTATTATTATATTTATTTATATTTATTTATTTATTTATTTATTTATTTATTTATTTATTTATTTTTAATTAATTAATTAATATTTATTTATTTATTTATTTATTTTAAATCACACCATAATTATTTTAAATACGTTTTTCAATGAAAATAAGAATAATGATGTTAAACTGATAATTCTCTCCGATATCGCAATTGCAATATCATTCAAAAATAAAAATCGCAATGAGATGTTTTCCCCAAATTGATCAGCCCTGCATCGAGTGACAATGATTTACATCATAATATTACATTTGAGAATATTAAGAAATCCAGAGTAAGGCCTTTTTTGTTGTTGTTGCTCTACACCGAGTTCACTCTGTACACCGTAGTCCTTGCTGCTGCCAATTCCCATCATGCCTAGTGAGGAGACGGAGACTGAAATTAGGGCTCGAGACTCGAGTAGGACTTGATTGCCCGGAGACTTGACTTACTTGACTCCCTGAAGACGACTAAAGACTTGAAAGCGGAAACATTAGACTCTTCAGAAACTACTTGTACCTTTATGTTGCGTCAAAGGGGTTTAATTATGTGCCTTGTATGGTTCACCTGTGAAAAAGTAACTACTCAGCAGCCTTGTTTTTGAGTGCTCATGACTCCTGAATTAAGAATAGAGGACAGGCAGATGGGTGGAAACATACAGACTAATGCATATCTACTGCAGCAACAAGCTCCAGACCCCGAGCGACTCCCTCTCTACCTCCCTCTCTACCTCCCTCTCTACCTCCCTCTCTACCTCCCTCTGTTTCCGCTCCCACTCTTTAGTCGTAGCAGTGGGAGCTGTCACTTCTCTTCCTGTTGTTACTCGGCCTCTCAGCAGAGCCCCAATTACCAAGAGCCACTGCCCGCTCCCCGACAGGCCCGGTCACACCTGGTTAGCTCCCCATTAACCACACATTTATGACCACAGACAGAATTCAGCCAAGCTTAGCAGATGTTGCTAATGTGCCGCCTACTCCCCTTTGAGTCACACAAAAAAAAAAAAAAAAAAAAAAAAACTACAGCAGCGGTCCCCGACTTTTTTTGCACGGACCAGTTTCATGCAAGAGAATTTGCATGACAATTTTGACCGGGGGGGCAGGCATAACAAAACATAATAAAGTGCAAAACATATAAATTTATTATTACATATATATTATATATAAAAATTCATATTATGCATTTTATTTATATTATTATTAAATTGTAATATATATATATAATATAATGCATAAAAAAAGTTAATAAATATTACAAACACAAAAAAAAAAAAAAAAAATCTGAATCAGAAATCCTTTATTAGTCCCACAGCGGGGAAATTTACAAAAGTTATTCTTTCTGTGCGGCCCGGTACCAAATGGTCTGCGGCCCGATGGTTGGGGGCCCCTGCTCTACAGTACCAAAACATCACTTCTCTTTCTCCTTGAGTATGAGTAGCAGGTCACTGAATGTTGAATGCACGAACACGTCCCCTGTGAACTAATGTGGCCTTATGGGTGTTCGCCTCATAATTGCAAAGAGCATAACTTGACTGTTAACAATGGCTAAACGTCCGTGGTGTGCACGCTCATTCACAAGTGCTCATGTGGCCTCGGTGCACATCGGTTTCGGTAAGAGTAACTCCTGTCACATGCCCTGGAAATTTCCCAAATTGTTCACCCTTGCTAACACTCCAAAAACAAGCAGCAATGTTCAATGATAATCATCGCATTAATAGTGATGAAAAGACCTTTTGTGTACAAGAGCCACAAGTATGTGACCTGATGCTCTAACCCCTGAGGATTCAAAAAAGGGACACATCAAAGTGATAAAGGGGCTTCAATAGCACCGATTATGTATCAAGGTTTGGGCCTCCACCTGACTGTGACAGCTACAGGTCATAAAACCCTCACTGCACAGTCACACACACAGTCACACACACAGTCTGTTTCTCAGTGTCTCCCTGATGCAGTGTTTAGTTACTCCACAAGGTGGTGCCAAACCTAACCACAGTTGTTCACGGTTATTATAGCAAAGCCACATCATACACATCAAAGTATGTTAAACCAGTGATTCACCACTGTGTCACTGAAACTGTGAGGAGCCTAGACAAAAGACAAGGGACTGAATGAAACCCACAACATCTGCCGTCTTTGAGCATCAGCACCAAAACCTCGATTAGGAAGACGTCAAAGTCATCAATCAGGAGTCAATGGACAAGCAGAGAAAAGATCAAGGAGGCAGTTTACATCCGACGCCAAAGACTGTCTTTAAGCACAGTCACATTCATGACCATCTGTCATCACAAGGTGGAAGTGTCATACATACTGGGAATCACATAAGAACAAGACATCTGTGCCGTGTAAACAAATTATCGAAGCGTCCATTCGACCCCGACCTCCATCCCACTTCCATGAAACTTGGTGGAAGGGTGTAACACGGACCAAATGAAGAGTTTAAAATGTTTTGAAGCGGATCCATATGACGGGGTGGATACACCTATTCTTTTTTTCCCACTTTCGTTAACATTGCGAGAGAGGGCATGGCCTTGGCGGAGGTCTGCCAGAAAAGGAGTGTGTAGTGTAGTCTAGTGTATAGATAATCATTTGTTTGTCCATAGTAAAACCAGACACCACATAACAAATCTGGGGGCTTTGATCATTTTAGATACTGTAAATAAGTGAACAACATATAAACAGTAATAGGATTGCCCTTTAGACCACGTGAGACGAACTGAGCCATCTCCCTGACAACTGAGCAAACTCCCCTGATGAAGGCCATGTGACGTGGCTTTTGCTAATGGTATTTCCAAGATCAATAATGACCCTTCAAGCTCACTTACTCGATGCTATGGACGCTATAGGCTACATGGTAGGAGTGAAGTTACTACAAACAGTGACAGAGGCATGTTTTATGTTTCAAGCTTTTACCTTCCTTCCCTTAAACTATCACCAGGAGGAGATAGAAGTGTTGAAAAACAGCTGATCAATAGCATCTATTGCTCCACACAGTGCTGGTTTGTAACTGCTGCAGTTTTCTGAAAATGTAAAAGGGATGGTTTGTATTTATTTTTTATTTTTTTAAGTGGGGTTGTACAAGGTACTTAGTCAGTGTATTACCTGCAGTAGAGGACGGTCTGCACGCCCCCGGGTTGGAGAAACAGACGGTACGGGCTAAGCAACGTACTGCTGTGGAATGGGGCAGCAGCAAAAACTTAAAACCTAAAGAAATCCATATCAGGTTAAATATACGCTATATTTGGAATATTTTCACCAATTTACCTTACAGTCAAAAATGTTACCTTGCAGAACTCGGGCGCTGCTGGTCTGCCGCCAGCTCGATAAGTTAGTGTTATTGTGTGACTTTGGTGTTTTTTCTGTGTGTGTTTTTCAGAGAAACATTTTGGGGCTTTTTTGCCTTTTTATTAGATAGCACAGACTAAGATAGTCTTAGTCTATCACGGTTATTTTCGAACCCGCTGCTAAAGACTGTGCTTAGTGCTGAGACTTTGTAGTTTTAAAGAGTTAGTTCAAAGTGACACAATAACAAGAACAAACTAACCGATCGAGGCAGCGGTAAACTATCAACTTGTGTTCTTTGGCGAGAGCAAAGATGGAGAGAACGGCTTCAGTTCCCCATCAGAAAGGGCTGTGTAACAGCAAATTAAAGTTGTGAAAATATTCTATTTATAGTTTACACTTAAACTGATGTATTTTTTTCCCTTAGGTGGCTAAACGTTTACGTATTGCTGCCCCGTCCACAGCAGTACATTGTTTCAGTGCTGGTACTCCTGTCTGCTTCTCCATGGGGGCCATCGACTGCAGGTAATACATTGATTATGGCTAAATACCTCATAAAACTATCCCTTTAAGTGCTGATACTTCATGTCATATGTTTAGTCTAAAAAAATCACCACTGCTCAACCATCAGCTGGCACACCTGAAGAAGGTTTCATTTCCCAACACATGCACCATCTCCTGATGATTTCAAAGTAAAGCTGAAATATAGTAAACATGTATCTGTCATGTGGGTAACTTTTACATTTTTTGAATATCAGCACAATTTTGGTAATATATAATAATAATAAATAAATTTAAAAAATAAAAATAAATAAATATATATAAAAATTAATACATTTTCTTTAAAGATACAATTTTATAATTTCCTAAAAAGTTATTTTATTTATATCCTTAGTTGTTTGAGTTATGGTGACCAGCAACATGGTGAGTTTATTCTCATTTTTAGTTGACAATACTTTCATTAAATTACATTTCAAATGATATTACACTCTTTATGGTTACTAATACTGTATGTAGAGACGGATGAAAAATACTCTTGGAAAATACCATGCAGTTGATTGTCATGGCAACGCCTGCACTTCTCCCTCCTCCTCTCTCTTTGCTTGTGGGTGGGCTGCACCATTCAGGATTAACCTCAATTGAGTCATAGTTAAATAGTTAGTTCAATCTAATCCAAGCTGTGTTGTATACTTTCAGTCCCAGGATGAGTAAAACAGTGTTTGATAACTTAAACTTACTAAAAATACAGGCCAGACTGAAAATGGTCCAGATCAGGATAAACATTAACAGCAGACCATATAAAGAAAAATCCCTTGTGCATCCTCAGGGTCATTATCTCAGTCTGTCCATGGCCCCGTATACTACTGGACCCATCAGCCTAATATTTTCTGTGCACATTTATGCCTGTTACTTAATAAAACAAAAAAAAAAAAAAACTCCTTTATTGACCGTTTTATACCGTCACTGACTGTTGAGCTCTATTTCTCCATCAACGCTGATGCTTATGATCCTGGCTCAAAAGGACAGTGCGCAGTGTGTGTGCATAGCGAGAAAGAGAGAGACGCCGGCTGCGCTCAGGGAAGACCGGTGCCGGCGATCGGAGCAAAGGTAAAGTTTAGCAGTGAAGTGGTCTAGTAGCAGTAAATTCACAGTGTAGGTAAAGGTAGAGTCTGCCCAATTATAAACGTTGCGGCTCCTCAAAACCCAAGAAGTTCCCGTGTCTTGCTTTCCAGCTGCTGCAGAAGTGAAGGGAGAGTCTGTGGGGTTAGAAACCGGCGCAGTGCCTTGTTATTGGGCATCAACGTCGTGTTTACGCGCGTATTGTCGAAAATAGATACTAGAATAGAATAGGAAAAAAAATAAAAAAACACTTCAGGTCACGCTTCCTCCCGCAGCTGCATAGATCAAAATGAGAGCGCATCCGTCACATGACCGAAAAAAACCCCCACATCTGATGCGCTTGTGGTATAGAATTGGGTGCAATTTTGGTTTGAGTTCATTCAATCAAACATGACAGCAGTGGTCGTTGATCTACTACATTGTCTAGCGTTTCACTTTCAACGGTATATATGATAATGCACGTCAGACCGGCCATGTCGCTCACCTTCATGTACACCAGTCCTCACTTTTCGGAATCAGATAGAGTATCTTGGAAGCTCAAAAATCCTCATATGACTCCCGGGAGCCGAGTACATCTTTATCTCCAGAGCCAGAGCACTCACTATTGATAAGGTAATATGGCGTAGTACTACTGTACACAAAGCCTTGTTGTGAGGTTTGTTTCTGTCAAACCTTTCTCCTCTCGTGGCCAAAGCTCGCTCAATGCAGCCTTGAACAAATAAGTTTTGTATAAACAAAGATGTTTGCATTGAATATCAATTTTCTAGTTTCGCCTCATGAGCAAAAGTGCGGTAGTGTGTGTGTGTGTGTACACATTTTGAGAGGTAACACATGTGCTATTCATAGCAGCTTCAATCCGTTTCCCCACATCATCCCGCCTCCTCTTCCCCGCGTGTGCCCCTGGTGTTACCTGACGTTGTCGTGCTTCTGGATGTAGATCTTGTGAAACATCATGTCCTCCTGCTTGGCGTTTATGTCAGCCTTCATCTCCATGGCAACATGGCGGGGAAGCACTGAGAGCAGAAGACGTTCCTGCACGAAAGCGTGGGCAGAGAGTACGTTCAATTGCCTTGATATCAGACAGAATTGTCAACTCGCTACACAACGTTTACATCTTCAGTCAACTCGGTGGAGTGGGCGGATTTCAAAAAGGCCTGCACCGAGCCAGTAAGGTCAACGCACATTAATAAGTGCAAGGTAAGTTAACAGGGGGAGGCTCTGTCTGTTTGAGGGGAGGCAGCATGACGAACACCCTCGAATGGTAATGCATAAATAACTACAGAGTGATTAAGCCATTATGTTTTTGCCGAGAGTCTCAAAACGATGCACCAGTATTACCGATGCTTTTTGGACGCTGCCTTCCCTCCGATCTTACATCCCCGTCACCTGTCAACATTAATCTGTGCCCTCGCTCACCTGCTGCTGGTTCTCTCTCTGGGAGTGCAGGCGAGCCTGGATGCATTCCCTGGTCTCCTGAAAGGCCTGCCTCTGGGAACCCTCAGCGGGGTAATGAGTGCAGACTCCCACGATGTTGGTGCAGGAGAAGATCAGCACGTTGGACACAATCTGTGGAAGATGGTGAGAGAGAAACCAAAACATAAACCTCATGCGTGTGTGTTAAGTGTAAACAAAGTAAACAGATTTACATATTGAAACACGAATCGGCACTTTGACAATAAAACGTGTAAATAAGTCATGATTTTGACGTATGAAGTTGCAACTTTTCTGTGTGGTTCTTCTTCAAACAGGTGCACAACTTCTTGGTGACTGATGACTATTTATTATGTGGGATTTATAAAACTGAACAATACATTTGCAGGCGTTTATGAATCTGGTGCAAGAATGTGAACATAGATTTGAGTTTTGACTCTACACCTGGCCCCTCAGGTACAAGAAAAAGGAAACGCTTTGCCGCGACAGCCAAACAGTGGGAGGAAGGGAAAGATTACACATACTGGAGCAATGCATGCTCAGTACAAAAAGTTGTACTGAAAGTAAAACTCACACAAGGCCTCTAGAAAAAGTCATCCTACACCATTAAAAAGGTGCACATGCTCCAAATAAATAGGGGGCAGCATTTCACTTCTACAACTGGGTCCATACAATCTTAATTAGTAGTTAGTTTAGTCAGTTAAAAAAAAATAAAAATAAAAATGTAAAAGCTAAATACTAATTACGACAGGGCAAGAATATCCAAAATTCAAACAAAAATGCTGAAACTCTGAATAATAACAAAAAACGTTGGCCTTTAGTTTACGTACATCTTTGTGTTTACTGTGCCACTAACTACTGACCCGGTATGTGTATGTTTTGATGGTTTGTTTTTTTGGATCGCATCCGAAGTGGAAGAGACAAAAAGGCCCCCCCCCCCCCGCCGCTGAGAGGCTACTTTAGGGGAGGGGGATCGGGCGGCAGCTCCAGGGACGGGCCTTCAGTTGGCGGCTGTAGCAACTCGAATTCAGCCAGCACAAACCCCATTGGCAGGAGTTACAGTGGGCTGGTGGAGAGCTGGGTCTAACGTGTGTAACGGCAGCAACAGAAAGTTGGGGAGTGGGGGGGCATCACACCCCCAGCACTGGTGTCTGTTCACTGGCAGGGTTCCTGTTGGGCATTTTCCCGTTTCTGCGACTTTGGATTGAATCCAATAAACAAACCATCCAGACACTCTGTCCCCGCAATGTGATGGACAAGCCCTCGGGGCAGCTCGACTTCCTCGTCCTCTCATGTTGGGCGGGGGGGCGGATTTATTTCGCTCCCGAAAAGTCAGGGTCAGATTGTTCAAACTGTCCAATTTCCTGAGTAACCTGAATTCTCTGGGCAACCCGGTTTCAGTGTGCATTTAAAAAAAACGTACTTGTTACAGAAGCTAGTGGAACAAAGGAGAGGGGGGGGGGGGCTGGACATCTGTGGGGAACCCTCTGTTGGTGCACACTTCCATGTGTGTGCCCCACTAAAACTTGAATTTCTTATTTGCAGCAAATCAGTACCCTTCAGGTTTCATAGAGCCTGTCCAAGTTTCCACCTATCAAAAACAGCCTGCAAGCTGTCATGTGTCCAAGGCACCAGAGCTAAAAAGGTATTGTTTCCATTCAGTGCCAGGCATACAGTGGGCCCTGGGGCTGGCAGCTAGCAGCAAGCCAAAGCCAGCAGCCCATTCTTTTCATAGAGCCATTTAATGGGCTGAGTCAGCCAGCTGAATCACATTCACACCACAGGCCTCTCTGTTGCCGGAACAAACTGAACAAACACAGCACGTCTTTATCAAGTCAAAAACCCCTCAGCAGGTCTCCATGCTAAAAACCAAGCACACTCGAGAGGGAGGAGTGACTGGTGGAAGACTAAGGAAGTGAGGCACGACCAAGGAAAATAAAGAAATGAGGTGTGAGACAGAGAGCGGGTGGTGAATTTAGAAAAGGTTACTCTCTGCTATTTCTGCCTTTCTTATCTAACTGAAACACGGTTAGGCTGAGCTTCACTGAACCACAGAAGACACATTATTTTGTAGAGGAAAAAACAGTCTTTCCCAAGTGTACAAAAAAAAAACAGGTTTATATTCTTGATTTTGGCTGCTTGAATATATACTTGACAGTACTATTCTTACCTAATAGAATTTCAGTCAGAGACACTTGTTAAGGATCTCACCAATTATTGCAAATGGTGGAAAAGGCTATTTTCTTTGAGGAGCTTTCAAAGAATCCAAGCAGCGACATCCTCGTCACCCCTCTTTGTGTTTGGGTGTTAGCCAGTTAATGTATCAATGAGCCACTGATGCTGGATCACAACTGCAATGCTGATCAGCCGACAGCGTTCTGCCACAAACAACAGCAATGGTCCATAATCTAATCTACAACTTCCCCAGAAGAAAACTCAAGCAACTACAAAAACTAAAATCACGGACGTACAATTAACAATATTTTTCCTTTAAAATCAATTTCATGCGAACACAAAAATTTAAAAACAAAACAAGCAGCAGTTTAGCAGCTCAGAAGAGATTTGTCGTATTCAGCGTAGTAAAAGCCAAATATACTGTATGTAGATTAGAACAGAGAGGCAACAAATGGCCGTGTGAAGAAGTTATTCTGAGGCATATCATCACCACATTCAATGAAAAATTAATGTGTAAAACACAGACTCCTGCTTGAAACTGTCCAAATGTGACATTTAAAAAAAAAAAAAGGTGGGTTCCTGCTACCTACAGTGGAGGTAGCCAGCCAGCTGCAGCTGCACATGGAGCTCCACCGCGGCCTCGAAGCATCCCGCCCCCACACTGCCATGGAAACGGCATGCATCAGAAAAAAAGTCTTTCACCAGGTCAATACAAATATTCCCCAGCAGCAGTCTTATTCTATTAATACTACCGGCGCTCACCCAGGCCTTATTTGGAAACCTATGGGCTTTTTCTCACCCCAGAGAGAGAGTGAGAGCAGAAATACACAGCTCCCATATTTAATACAGAGATCATCCCCAGGGTATGAACACTGCGGTCTCCCATTATTGCCGCTAATGGACGTGAATAAACCAATGTCTTTTCAAAGTGAATATACATAAACAGGGATGATCATTTGCAGCAATTCCCCTCGGTGATTCATGCATATTGTTTTGCTCAACACGCCGACTCATTTCAATGCTTTTTCCAAATCTGCTGAATCAAAGCCGGTCAAGAGCACTCAGGTGTGATGCCTTGCTCCTTCGGTTATGTTTTTCTTTGTGTCCCGTCATTCATTCATCGTAAGAAAAAAAAAAAAGATCTTAAAAAATGGTTTAAAACACAAGTAATCTACATTCAGCTCCAAGTTCCCAAATGACAGGGTACCAACGACGGCAAGGACGCTGCAGGCAAAGATGCAGATGATGAGACGCAAACAGCTGGATTTCCACTGAGGAGAAAAAATGTGATGAAACACTCGAGGCAAAACGAAAAAAAAAAAAAAAAAGTTGTTTGTCAGCCGGCACTCCCATAGGTATTCACTCTGGACTCTTAGAAATATCGTTGTTGTGGTTGCAGATAGCATTGGATTAGTGGAGGCCACTGTAGGTAGACAGTACTCAACACCATGAACACATCTGCCGCATCCAAGTGCAGTGCTGTGGTCTCATGTACACAAAAAAAAAAAAAAAAAAAAGTAATTTCAAAATATCCAATATATTGATGTTGTAAAAATTTTTTAAAAAAATTTAAAAATGAATTAATGCTTGATCATTCTTTAAATTATCAATACATCATAATGTAATATTACTATGAACTTTGTACAGTTTCAAAAGAATAAAAAAAAATTAAAAAATGCATTAATCCAAATATTTATCCAAACAGTTGGTGCGACCATGAAGTTGAATGATGTGGGTGCAAAAGTCACAACATTTACCTCATTATCTCCTGCAAAGAAAACATGGCTCCATTACCTTCAGTCAGTTAACAGAAGGCTGGAGCTTTGGGTGTCTAATGTGTGCCGTGTTTGTTTATTATAGAAGCCTCATTGGATTTACGCTGACCAGAGGCGAGTACAGTATTAATAACTCAGATATCACTTTGGAGGTGAAAGGCTTTTATTCCACATCCAGAGAAACAACTACACAAGAGTCTGCTAATTAAGGAACAACGATAGTAACCACGGAAGGTGCCAGTCCAGCTCGTCCGCGCGCTCGCACAGCGCTATTTTAGTGGGTGATTAATAATTGCCGATAGGGGCCATAAAAATAAATAAAAAAACAACAGAGCGAGACATCATAGGTGTCAATATTTACCCAGCAGTCTGAGTTTTTACCCTCCTACATCTCACCCACACCTTTCTTTTTCAGCGTTTCTCACATCCACCCTAAGGCGTTAGGTTTCTTCTCTACTCCGGAGCTCTTGCCACGCTTCCAACAGACTTTTCATTTGTACTTGTGTATCTTTCAGAGATGCCCAACATGATGTCTGTGGAGGACTGGCGGCCAACATCCAGCCCACACAAGTGATGACAGCAAGCAAAGCCAAGCCAAACCCTCCACACTGTGGTAACAAGAGTCTGGATTTCTAATAACACATTCTTTTTCTTTTTTTTTGTTTTAAAAACTGGTACACATGAAAAGGTAACTCATCTGATACCTTCTTAGCCACCTGTGCTGGAGGCTTCACCAACTAAAAAAGGCACTTATGCAAGAACAAAACAAAACAAAAAGAGGAAGTAAAGCAAGTGGAAGAGTAACACAGCCACTAAACTTACCGTGTGTTTACTCCCAAAAACATATACTAAGCGCAACAATAGGGAGCTTAGAGGGAGGGGGGTGGTGGGGGGGGCGTGTTGACCTGTACCCTTCAAAATAAAAATCCCTGCTAAATCCAAACAGGATTCAGGAATTTCAGAAAGAAAGCTTTGCAAATGTTTTAAGAAGGTACAAAATGCATTCATTCATACATGTTGTGAGGCCTTGCTGTTCGAGGAAATGTTGTGGGTTAAAGTGAATTTGATTGCATTCCTGTGATAGTTAGTAATCAGTAGACAGGAAGTGGATGTACTAAAAAAAAAGGGCATTTTGCCCTGAATCAAACTTGAAGTATTTACTCCCCCATGTAGCTTCATGCATCACATGGTTGGTTTGAGGAACATGACTGTTATTCAATTTTAATTCAATACAATGGGGCTTTATTGACATGAAAGCTTCAAGAATGTTATCAAAGCATCAAAATACAAAAATTCAATAATATTACCATTATATTATTGATGGTCAAGTTTTGCTGTAGGGTTAGATATGCTGCGTTGACATTTGAATTGGTGGAGCTCACTATAAGCATAGTCTGCAATTAATCAAAAGTGCATCTCATCTACTTCTTTGTCACAATATTCCTGGGAGAACTGGCTAAAGAGGCAAAATCATAAACTTTATGTTGAGCAAAGACATAAACAGGCCTCGGTTAACTTTGTTCTTACCCTTCGTAAGTACTGCAACACTGTCTATCCGATATATAAGCCTCCGCATCGGGAACAGCCGGAGGCTTTATGTTTTTGGGTTGTCCATCCATTATTGCAAACTCGATATATCAGGAATGCCTAAAGGGAATTTCTTCAAATTTGCCACATACGTCCACTTGATCTCAAGGATGAACGGATTACATTTTGGTGGTAAAAATGTAAAAAAGGTCGAGTTCACCGTGACCGTACAAAACATGTTTTTGGCCGCAACTCAAGAATTCATACGCCGATTACTGTACGACAACATTTCACACAAATGTCTAATACGATAAAGTTATGAAGTGATGGCATTTTACATCCAAAACGTCAACTTCACCGTGACCATTATCATTAATTACCTTGACTGCGGCGGCCCGCCATCTAATGACCATTTAATAATAAATCGTACATATATACAGTGTATATATATATATACACAGTGCGTACGTGTGTGTCTGTCTTTTGATTATATTATTAACTTTATTACAGTTGTACAGACCCTTAGAGAGCACACTGAGGCGCATTGTGTGCTTTAAAGGATGAATGCAGGTCATGTGCTGTGAGCAGCCCACTGCCCGCCTCACAATGTACAAGAAGGTGAAAGTCTCTCACGTGAGGCCCTGCAGTTATTTGTTGCCGGACTTTACCGCGAAAGCTGTCAGCTGCTTTAGTAATGCCTTTGTCGCCACCTGAGGATCACATCACATGAACCAAAGACAGGTTTTGTTGCACAAGTCCTGTGCATGAAATAGATTTCAAAATCACAAGCCTGTAATTTTTTTTTTAGACTCCTGTATTATTTCGGCTCCGGGGAGGCAAAGAGCACTCTCTGCTCCTGTGCATTAAATTAAAACGCGTCTGACGGGAAACTGAAAGCTTTTTTATTAGAATGTGGAGTCTACGGCATTACTTACAATATGCTTATTCCAACAGGGGAATGTGAATATGCATGCAGAGTGTATAGTCATTCATAGATCTATTATCAGCGATGAACAAAAAAAAGGCACGGGTGCAAGATAGTGTTGCTGTTGTAAAGTAAATACCTGCGCTCACAGTAAACCTACATATACTCACGCCTACACTACATGAGTGCAGACACGTATACCGGTTGTGGAAAGATTTTTCTTTATCCCAGACTTAATGTTTCTACAGGTATGATGATGGATAAACGTTTGCATGTCGTATTGAACATGATCATGTTGCAATGCCATAAATCTAATGGGAATTCTGTAAATTGTATCGTGGACCCAAGGACCACTAGATAAACGCTACGAATTACATCTACAATATACAACAATCAACTACATGCGAGCACACTTTATTACTTTATTCATGGCGTGTACGAGTCAGTTTTTCCGTTTATGTAATCTCCTCCAGGAACTCTTTTAGGACATTTTCAGCTCGAGCCACGAGAAGCATTTTTCCAGTCCTGAGAGTTCGGTACGTTTGGTGAAGTGTGAAAACTAATTTCAAAACTTGGGTCCACCACAAACCTGTGGTCGAGGGTTTAGGTCAAGCTAGCTCTAATGCGGTAATTAATAATAATATTGATTAGTGAATTTTTCTTTTTTTCTTTCTTTCTTTCCTTTTTTTTTTTTAAAAAAGGAGAAGAATACAGAGAGAGAAATCTATCAATGCAGTCCGACACTGACTCCATCATCTGATCCTTGACCAAGTGTGATAACGCTCCAGATCCCTGGTCTCTGCATGTCCTCTGGCCTCCAATGTCACAGCTTGCCGACATCTCAAGAACATTAAAAAAAAAAGGACAGATCAAAATCTATTGCTCGGAAAGGAAACGTGAAAAAGAAGCAATTTAACAGAATTTGGTTTTTGGCCCGGGAACATTTCTGGAGTCCTACTTCAACACGGGGGCACAAAAATGCTTTCAAGCAGCAGCCCCGATGCCTCACAGGAGACGCTGAACTCATGGGAACTGAAAGGTCACTCTATGAGTCATGCCTTTGAAGAAGAAAGGACAAGCCCACCGACAAACAGAAGAAAAAGCGCGTTTAATTTTTCATGCGATGCCTCAACAGAGAAGAGACAGAGAGGGGACACTGATGACTAACTGGAGATTCTTCCAAATATAGATCCTGCATTTCAAAACCGGCTGTACGGGAGACACGTCTGCGTGGTACTCTTTGATGTCAACACCTAGCACTCAAAATCTATTTTCCTCCGGGGCTTTGAAAACTCCGACGGGGAAACAAATCCATATTTTAATAGCCAGGTAGGTCCGTGCACCCAGTGTGCCGCCATTCACCTTGAAAGGTGACAACTTGTAGGAATTCTCTCTGCCTGCACAGATTTATTCAAAAGCCAGGGAGGTTTTAGGATTCGGCCTCCATCTTTTACCTGAGGCCCGAAGAACCAACACAGCCTTGTAAAAATTGCCCGAGACAATGCTACAAATATCCTGTAACACACTCGCCGTGTTACTGGAGAAGCCCGGAGCTTATAGAGAGAAAAGAAGTGGAGTGAGACGGCGTCCCCTAGTCTGCCCGAGTGATGAAACACGATGAGAAACACTAATGCGTCTCCTGGGACGATTCATCCTGTGAAAATACTCGTCATGCATTCCCTTGGCTGGTGCCACCTGAAATGTTTTCAAACAGACATTTCGACATGTTTGGTGGCATCAGTTTTACTGCAAAATTGGCCGAACAACAAATAAAAGAATAAAAACAATAATTAGCAACACCGTTTGTCCCAAAAATACATCTTTTTTTTTTTGGCAACAAAACCAATGTAGACCACAACACACTAAAAAAAAAAAAAAAAAAAAAAAAAAAAACTTCGCTGGACATTTTTATTGCAGTTATTATTGTGCTAATGACATTCCTGCATAGTGTTGTGTGATCTGAGCAGAATGTTACATTACAATTAGTTCAGATTTAAAAAAGGGAATAGTTTGACATTCTGTCACGCGCATTTCTTGTTCTTGCAGAGTGTTTGAAGAGACAGTCTTGAGCTAAATCATGAAGGTTCAGCCAGCAGGTAGCAAGTTACCTTTTAGCATACAGGCTGGACAGCATTCCTAGCACCGTGCAAACCAACCAACCAGCACCTCTAATGCTAACCAATTAATACGTTCTCAAACAGAAGTGTGGAGACAACACTTTGGGGTTTGACGGGGATTTACTGCAGGAGAATTAAGACTCATCAGTAAAGCATTACAAGACGAGGAGACATTTGAACGGAGAAGGAAGGACGAAAGAGATCTGGCGGAGGAGGACGAACGGGGATGGAGCTAATTATTATGGGATCGTGATTAAAAGGCTCACTGAACTGTAACACGAACACTCCGCTCGCTCTTCAGAGGGTATTAGCGGTATGGATTTCTAGTTTTCCAACTCCAAGTTGTTTAGTCTTTGAAAATGGCAGAAAATATGGATTTCCATCACAAGCCCCAAAACCGGGAGTAAAGGATTAAACTTGTTGACAATTAAAAGTTCGATGTACAGCATGACGACAGTCAGAGAACACAAAAAAAAAAACTACTACTAAAGATGCTGTAATGGTGATATTAGAGACACTAAGTCCACGTACGAGTCTGCTTTTCATATTAAATTCAGTTATAAACACTGAGGCACACTGGTGCAAACTCATGATAGAGGCCAGAGGCAGGTTGTTCTTGTTTTATGAGTTTGGAGTATTTGTTCCACTCGGTTCCGCAAATAGCTGTAGTCAAGACAAACGAGGAGGCATCATTTCAAATATTAAGTACGTCATTACTGCATGCGGGGAAAAGAACGCGAGGTGAAGAAATGATTTGGTCCACAGGTGAGTAAGTGGCTGCATGTGATTCACAGCTGCTCTTGGCTCCAGTCTGCAGCCACTCTCGTGCTGTGGCTGCGTGCATGGTGGTCTATTAGTCCACCATTGACGGTCTATACTGACGCTGTACTTACAACACAGAGCAGAACTTAAAAATCACGCATTCAGTGTCAAAAAGTGAATGAAAACCGAGTCACGTGGTACTAAAGAGCTGCCTCGGACAACTCTTTTTGCAGCAGACATTTTTTGACATTTCAAACACAGGTTAAAACAAACGGTTTTAACGCCATGGGAACAAAGTACAACAGGAATTTTTACCAAAGAATAAGCTAGCGGTGAGTTCTTCATGGCAGCCTACGGAAGGAGCTGGGAAAGATCAGATCGGGCTAATGAGAGAGCATCGTCCCTTGAGGATTGAGCCAAACTTCGGCTAAAGTACGAGTGACTCTAGCATACTAAATAAACCCACAGATGGACATAGGGAAGTGGATTATGCTGTAGGAGTGGCTTGAGAATTTTATATGGACATTTTTATACCAAAAAGCTACATCCACTTTGACTGTGGAACGCAGCCTCCAGTGGAAAAGCAAACTTTTCACAGACATGATTCAATTCTCCAGAGGTTGAGAGGGTTAAACCAGAAAATAAGGATTTTCCAACTAAACATACAACATGTTTAGTTGCCATAAATAATTGCTATGAGAAAAGATCATTAAATAAGAATGCAGCTAACTCACAAGCAGCAGCACGGGCCCATTCAAGAGCAGCCCAGGGAGATGGATATAAAGTTTGGCTGCACAGTGAGAACTGTTGTTTTATATCTGGTTTGTATGCCTACTTTTAGTGCTCCCATGGAGTAAGCAATATGTGTGTGTCTGTGCCAGTGGGCTCTCCATCATCTCAGCCAGCAATATATCCTTCAAAATTAGAGCAACGGCAAACTCCCAATGCAACTGAATAAGCAGAAAAAGCCCAAAATCGAAATCCTCCTATTTCTCGGAGGAAAATGCCGCTTTCATAAAACTGACTAGATACAACAAATCACAAGACGTGGAACGGACGGAGCCCAATATGAGGGGAAAAGATCCCCCTGACAACAGCAGTGCTCGACATATTAAAGTTATGTCACGTTAAAGTCTTTTCTAAATATATGTCCTACATGATCAAAGGATGCTCAAGTGCTTCACGTTCCTGCAACACAGACACAGTTCAACATTATGTGAGAGGATCACGGCCGTCTCAGGAGTAGCCACGGCTGAATGAACCAATAATTCCTGTTCAGGGAAAAACAAACAATGGATGTTTGGGAGAGAGAAAACAGAACGTGTGTGTGTGCGTGTGTGTGTGTGCGTGAAAGCTTAGTGAGCGAAAGTACCAAGCCTCCAACATACCAAGCATACCATCCCTGACCCAGCAGGGGATAAATATTAATGCTCAGCCTCAGCATATGCGCAACTCGACCCTGTTCTGTATATTTACTTGACACCATTATGCAGGGGAAAAAAAATAAAAAGACCATATATAGCCAGAAGTGGCCATTGTGAGGCTCCACAAACCATATGCAAGTGTGACTAATGATTACTTTTAAAAAGGGCAAATATTGAGCAAAACACTGCACTGACACTTAGCAATCGTAAACCCGAAATTAGATTATTTTTTAAACAATGTCTGCTTTAAAAATGCAAGAGGGAGTGGATTAATTGGCACCAAAGTATTCAAAATGTGCATAAGTAAAGCACATCTGACAAAAAATGCCATACTGAGAATATTAAAAGTGCAAAGGAGGACATTATAAACAATTACAGTGAATGAGTTGCAATTTAATAAATGTATTATGATTTATCAACTACAAAAACCTCACATAGATTAATGTTGTACAATCAATTAGCATGTCATCGAAACAGATTTCGACCTACATTGAATTCTGCTGATTATAATGTTTGTCAACATTTGATATTTTTTGAAAAATAGAACCCGTTTCTCTCTCCTCAGTTCATATTGGTGATGAATATTATAACTTTCATTGTGCGGATTCTGTTATACTGAGTCTTGCTCAGTCTCGGTCGAGCACCCGGTTAGCTTTTCTGTAATACGCGCTATTAAATATCGGAATTACTGAGTAGCTCAACGCATTTTGTAGCAAATTGTCAGGTCGCAAAACATACAAATCTTAAAACAAATGATGGCTACGGGGCAACAACAACAAAAAGTATCAAATCCCAATTTAAACCTCCTTTTCCTTGCCGTTTGTGGAGTTCTGAGATTTTTTAATTGGCAGATCAGTTTCAAAATCACAGTTTTATTATGTTTTGCATGTCTTCTATCACTTCCTGTAAGTACAAAATGGTAAAATACACTCGTTTCTCGCTTACTAAACTATTGCAATGTCGCCATAACTAAAAGAGGGCAGTGGTTCCCACCATTTTGACTTTTTAAGCACAGATGAAACAAATATCATTAATTGCTGCTTTGCATTGCAGTAATTGCTGGAACATCATTAATAAAGAATGTCATTAGTTCAGGCTGAGCACTGAAGTCGCGCTCACATTGGTTGATTGGGATCAACGGTTGTATTCATGCTTCACAAATCACTTTTCACAGCTGCACAACCATCAGATGACAAAAAAAAAAAAAAAAGAAAAAAAAACTATCAAATCCTATTCATGCAGATGTACAGTGGCGACACAGTCTACCACAACAATCTGCTCAGAGTGCGTCAACACAAATCTACATGTACAAGTCGGATTTATCTGCGATTTAAAAAGAAACAAACACGCTCCGATGCTAGCAAGGCTCCACGAGTCCTCAGAAGAGAGGAAAAACTGGTTCACACCTGTCAGTTAAATCCAAAGTATGCTGACGTCGTTCATAAAAAAAAAAAAAAAGCATAATAGCCTTTTGTGTATTTCGTCTAAACTCAGGCGGTTTGGGCAAAGTTTAACTTTAATTTTACATTTTTACATAAACTGCATGAAAGAAAACATGCAGTTCATAGTTTTGGATGTTCTTTCAATCAAATGTAACTTTGTTGCTTTATTACTAGTTTTCACAGGCATTGTTTTTGTTGGTTGATAAAAAAAAAAATGCAAAGAAATGTTTTTACCCATTTGAAGGTCTGGAATATTTTCGGTTTCCGAAGTGGACGTCACCGACAACGTTTGGGAACCACTGAAATAGCAGCCAGGGAGCAAAGGAACCCACCAACAAAAACAGTTACTTAGGAACATGTGGCGTCAGGGGTCCAAGACAACTTGAACAAAGAAGAAGGAGCAGGAGGACAAGGAGAAAAAGAAAGTGCTAATAAATTGACGTTCCAGCTACATTTGGACTCAGAGACATAAGCGTGTCAGTTAGACGTCCCCAGCTCCTCTGCTCTGCCTCCACTTGTTCCACAGTTCTATCTACACGGCCCTTGTGATGTTCTCTGTCTGCCTGTCTGTTGTGTTTGGGTGTCTGGGAGCCGTCCGGCGGCCATGACAGTTCTGTCTGAGCGATCAAACACACCCACGCTGTGATTTCCACAACACTGAGCCAAAACAGACTGGAGGCCGTTGGACCAAGTCTCAGTTACAACTGGCCTGTTCAGTGACAGTTTACACTATAACACCTTTTAAAATATGCCAACTGCACTGCAGAGCCTGCCAAAACCCTTCAAACTGTTGTTCGGTTGTGTCAATATTTCCAAAAAACATATCACTACATATCTACAACGCTGTGTCTGTGGTGCAGAAGAGCTACTGTATGGTGACCTTTTGGGGCTTATAAGTAGGTAAGCACAATATTGGAAAAATCCTACAGTCTACGGAAAAAACAGACTTTGAGAGAGATATTTTTTATTTCTGCAACATAAAACAAATAAATTATTTTTTTTTTTTATGTTGCAGAAAAGAAAAAAAAAAAAAAAAGATTTTATATATATATATATATATTTTTTTTTTTTTTTTTTTCTGCGATATAAAAAAAAATAAAAAATCAATTACCCATTTTGGTCAACATCATCCTTTCTGTAGGGAAGATTTTTCAGGATGTGGTCAAAAATGTCCCATCAGACAGACTTCTCTTGTAGATTAGTCATGGAAAATGTTTTCCTTTTTATTTTAAGAAGAAAAAAAAAAAAAAAAAAAAAAACACACTTGACATTGCACATCCTGCGATACGACGAGTGCACGTGCTCGCAATTTAGCCCGCGTAGAAACGACATATTGTGCAGTCCCACTTATAAAAGATATTGTTTGTCATCATCTGAATAACAGGAAGGGCACCAGACAAGCAACTTTACTACAGGTCATCTAAAATACACACGAACACACACACACACACACGAACACACACACACACACACGAACACACACACACACACACGAACACACACACACACACACCTTTTGATGGGGAGTGAGTGGATTAGTCTCGCAGTGTAAATGAGAGCAAGGACATTGTGGCTTCATTGTTCAAAGCTCCCATTAATGAGCCTCAACAAGTCTGTTAATGTTGAACTCTCTGGTGCATGTAGCAGGGAATAAAGTCCAGATTTGCAGCTTTGTGCATGTCAAAAGGTATGCTGGACATAAATTGCACTATTGTAGACTGTAAAGAGTTTCCATATCATAATATGCATTTTTTTGCCCATAGTCACACTTGCCTGCACATATTTACAAGTCCTCGGTGGCTGGACGTTGCCCTTTTAAGAGTGGAAATTTGGCACGGGAAATTATTCTTAATATATCAGTGAAAGTATTATAGTTAGTCAGCCAACTTTGCACTGGTATACGCTCGTTTAATTACCCCTCATGTAGTTGTTGCAAGGGGAAAATACATACGTACACACGGCCAATCCAGAGGACTGTGGAGTTTGAGTGGGACGGTTTTGGATGCCAAGACCGTCCCACTGGAATTTAAGCCAAATTTCAAACTAATCATCAATTCATGGAGACTACTCAACTGCCATTCAGAGGCAAATACTGCACTGCAGACAACATTACTGACCATCATCTCAAATACAGCAAGTAAAAACACAACCTGCACGATACTAGATTTCAAACTGCCGACATTATTTTTTCCGGGAATAACGTGCCTTTAACGTGGCCGTTGATTTTGATTGCATTACGGACTTGGGACAGTGTTGTGCATGTTTGACATGCACACACAACGCTGCAAAAATTCTCCATCTTATCAAGTGGTGTCCGACGATAAAAGCTAATATTCAACCATGTTCATCCACGAGCCTTTGCATCAGGACAGTAGTTTCCAGTGCATCAAAAAATTTTATAAAAAATCTGCACAGATCCTTCAGAGGCTTGCCAACAATCACACATAATTATTAATAATAAATATATATATTCTGCATATTTAAATGCAGAGACAGGTAGAGCCACATGTGATCATAACACTTAATAAATAGACAAACCTACAAATAATCAGATTGTAATATCGTATGGCAAAATGGCCAATTCAGCGGACTGATCTGATCAAATAGAGTTTGATTGATATGCCAGATTTAATTTATATCACATGACGGGACAAAACTGCCACCGCTGCCTTCAGTGAGAAACCCATCATTATCTTCACATTATAATTTAAAGATCAGAATTGTGTGTGCTGTGCAGAGTTTCTGCACCACTGCTGAATGAAACTTCAACACTCCATAGACAGGATCTATAATTATAAGACTGGGCTCCAACACGAGAGTTGCAGAAGCACCCACGGAGATGCACGTACTGCCTGCAGTTCTGCTTCTGTTGCTTCAGTCACTGAATATGATTCAGTTTACACGCAGCGACATGGATCAGGGAGGCTCCACGAGGATGACAGCTCCAACTAATCCTTGACCTGCAGCTCGTGAGCAGAAGCACCCGCGACTCAAACTCCATCCATATAAGGTCAGGTGTGGCCGACACGGAGCCTTATCACACCCTGCGTTACTTGACTTCTCCTCCTCGCAGTCATAATACATGTGGGAAGCGTCGCTGGAGAGGGATCTGACGACGTAGACTTTTCCTTGACAACCAACCACAGAATAATGATAACCTCAGAGCTGAAAGACGGCTCTTCCCGCCCGATATGGACCATCTGTAATTTCCGAGCCAGTTTTAGCTCAATCTAACCAGCCCTTTCTAAATATAACAAGAATAAACAGATGTGAGACACACTTTTCTCCCTCTAGTGAGAATAAATACACTCGGGCAACAGTTTGTTTCTCGAAGGGGAAACCATTCCCATTGCGGAGCATTAAGATGCTACAGTTTGAGTCACAGCACTTGAAAATCGGCATAGACTGTGTAGATGAGTTACATAAAACAACACGATTCCCCACGGCGAGAATATACAATACACGTCGGCTATTAGCATATGAATAATGCCGACGGTTGGAGAGTGGATGCATTTCGTGCACTCGTTACAAAACAGTCTATTTTTAGAACACTGTTCACTATTTCAAGACCCATTGTTTACAACAATCTGATAAATCAATGAAGTGAAATAGTTCAACATTCTTTGGATCCAGCTTCTCAAATATGAGCTATTGCTGCTTTATATAAAAAGAGGAAATTAAATCTTTAGGCTTTGGACAAAGTGAGTTATTTGGATATGTCCCTTTTCTGACAAACCAAATCAATCAGTTCATAAAATAAACAAATACAAACAGTCTAATCATTGATGAAAACCATCATTAGTCGCAGCCCTAAATCTCAGTTTGTCTGTCTGCTACACGTTTGCTCCTCAGATGGGACATTTGTGCCCCTAATGGTTCTGCTCCCCATGCAGGAGGGGTAATTGCCGATGGGCATGCTGGCCCATATCCATCCTCTGTCATGCACTCTCCCTCCTGAGCACGCTGCTTTTATGTCTCCGTCACAATGGTGCCTCTATAAAACCCATGAAGGGGTCGGTGGGAGCTCGAGTGAGGTTTGATGCCAAGTAGACCAAATCTGTGTGCCCTTGTACGTCCAGGAAACTGAACAGAGCGTCAGCAGGATTCGTTTGGAAATGAAGCCACAATATATATTTGTGAATACATAAACATTTCTCAGTACAGATCTGTAAATAGGCTGCATGATCAGCTCAGTAATCATCATATCAAGGACCATTTCTCACACTATCATTTGAATGATGAGTCATCTGTAAATGTGCGAGTGAATCTCTTGTATGAGTAACACAGCCCCCCCCCCCCCCCCTCTCTGCCCATCAACGACCTGAAGACAGGACAATGGATTTGCATTCATTACTGATGATAATGGAATTACTTTCGACAATTAGCATAATGGCACATAATGGGCTCAATGGACTCTTCGTGCCACCTTGACAAAGGCAGCCTGTGAGTCGCGCTATGTAACTGTGCATGTAAGCACACTTTGTGCACTGCACACATGGTTTAATAAGTTTAAGGCTCTTTTACAAACACTACCTGAGGAGAGAAATAGGAGCAAAATGCTTTGGTATTAGAATACTTTTCATTACTTTTTTTTTTTCTAGGAGGAATCTGTAATAATACGCATGTAATACAGCAAATCACAGAGTTGAGTAGAAGAGACGAGTGCCTTGATGTTGAGAAGCCACAGATTCAGGCTGTATGTTTAAAGTAAGCTTAATGCCAGCAGGGGAAATATTGAGGATACGGGTCGACAGCAAAGACATGGATTTCGCTGCAGGAGTGGAAAAGTTACTATCCACATGAAAACTATTAGAATTCCCTGCAAGTGACCAAATTTTAAAATTTGACTACAGTCATTTTTCTACACAAAGAACAAAACTACATGCAAGTTTAGCAGTTACCCATCATGCACAGCAGGTGGTGACTGTTTGATAACCCAGCGTTAGATTTTGGATGAAATATCACTTTCTAAATTGCACTGATCAATATTTGCACGTCAACAATAAATGGGAAATGTTGTTGCTTGTTGTGACGAACACACAGAAAGATATTAACAATTTAGCTGCTTGAAATAGTTCTACAGAACCTTTGAGCACAATGATACTCAATTCACGGCCCGCGGCCAAATCTGGCTTTAAAATAGGGTGCCGGGTGTCCCGCCGAGCATTTTCTAATGTACAATGAAAATTTTAAAAAAAATTTATTTTCAATGTAAATAAAGTGACAAAATGCATTCTAAAAAAAAAAAAATAAAAAATAAAAAAAAAAAAGTGCACCAAAAGGGGAGAATTTAGCAGAAGAACGAGATAAGACAAACGGTGATAAAAAGGAGAGTGAATATTGGACTTGCATTCACTGTGTGGGCACAAACACGACTCCAAACAACGATTATGTTGCTTCCTAGAAGTTGCATGTCAGACAGTCTGACAGGCAACTTTATGATATATATTTATGCAAATATTGCGTTGACAGATTGTCCTGCTGCCCCAAATAGTATTTTGATGTCAGCATTGTTCCAAACACAGGCTGCGAGTGCATCTGGCGATGGCCAAAGACTGCAGAGCAAACCCTTTCACATTACAGTCAAACATTGACTGGTGTAGCTTTTAGAAATGCCATTTACAACTGCACTTTATGACAGTGACATGCCATAAATAATCACCAAACTAACCACGAATGAGAGTGTTGAACACGTCAAATGGCCAAAAAAAAAAAATAACTCCCCTCTCCGGTTATATTGGGAAGCATATGGCCAGGTGGAAGGTGAACAAAACAGTAAATCAAGCCAGGAAACAGGAACTAACGGTTTCCCTGGATATCATGGACTCTGATGGTTTTACACATGAAGCCGGAGACATACACATCAGAAAACAAGTTGTATTCATGAGGTTCAGCCTGGGCTCTAATTCCTGTTCCAGCTGCAGCTACGACCGACGCAGAGAGTCGCCGTCTCCGTTCATCGAGTGCCTCTGATTCATTGATTATGTAGGAAAGCCTGCGAGACCGGAGAGGAAAACACCCCCGATGCAGCCGGCGGAAAGGGGGACTCGCCTAATAAAAATGGATGTGGCACAATTCACAGTCACGCGGAAAAACAATACATCATGTCCTTGTTTCAAGCTGGGTTACATTAAAAACGCATGACTTAGTCAATGCCATTTACATAACAACTGTCCATGTCCTCCTCAAATAGTTAAGCTTAAAATATATTTAGCCATTTGGTTTTTTGAGACAGACAGACAGACAGACAGACAGACAGACAGACAGACAGACAGACAGACAGACAGACAGACAGACAGACAGACAGACAGACAGACAGACAGACAGACAGACAGACAGACAGACAGACAGACAGACAGACAGACAGACAGACAGACAGACAGACAGACAGACAGACAGACAGA
>CALSBV010010255.1:577481-603919 GCA_943590825.1 Bovichtus diacanthus
TACGGTACATTTTTAGAGGACACAGTTCTTATTAAATTAGTGACTCATTCATGTAGGAGAAATCCGCAGGGAAACGTCCGCTCGTCTTCCTCCAAAGAGCTGTCAACAGCAGGCAATACAGCAGCCGGAGGACTGACCGAATGACCATTAGGTTCCTGACAGTCACTCACTACAGCAAATAAACTGAGTCAACACTGAGGTCATGAGACTGTGCTATTTACACAAAGCTTAAAAAACGTGTCTTCGGCATAAAATAAAAAAATCCAAAAAAAAAAAAAAAAAAAATCAATATCGTATTAATTTCAAGCCATTTTGTGTACATCATGAGTGCTTTATCACACTTCAGCCATAGACAAAGCTGCCATGCACTGAAGCAATAGCGATAATCATTAATAAATAGTATGCTACTGTAAATTATATTCACAACACTAGAAAACTGTCCACCTGCTTTCCGTCACAAACCCTGTTGTTGCACTGCAAACATCAACTGCAGAGTACACTCATTTCTGAGGAAAACAAAGTGTTAGTCTAGAAGACAACTCCGCAGGGCACAAAGTGGGCTTTAAAGCTTCCCGCTGAAACACACCGTGCGTATCCTCGAGCTTTAACAAACACGTTGAAAGCCCATCGCTCCTCGTGAAACATTTGCAAAGCTGAAGTGTCTTAAAAAGTTTAAAACACCGTTTGCATTTTTTTTTTTTTTTTTGATTTTCTTCCCTAGCTTTTCTGCCAACATTGCAGCGTTTCTTAGGGTGTCACTGCCACCTGTAGATCAGTGGAACAGTGTGAAACCCGGCAGGACGTCACCCGCATTCTCGTGCGAGAGAACAAACAAAACAAGGACCCGCTTGTAAAAACATTGCTCCGCGGCGCTACATACTCGTTTCTGTACATGTCACATTTATGCGAATGTACTAGAGAGCTGTGGAGATGGCATAAATAAACATGTCCACATCAAACTAGAACTACACAAGTGTTGTACAAATAGAAAAGATTATTTGGAATTTTTATTCTGCGGCATGATGAATTTGCCTCATTAATGACGATGGGTTTCCTCTCCTGGAGAGAGCACAACGAAGACCTGGTGGAGCTTTGTTGACCTCGCACAAAGAACCGACTTCAGTGTCGATAGCCCGACTACAAGGCCATGGCACACGACCAGGCTGAGGAGCTTGCCAAGAAAAAAGGTGGCGACTGCATAAAACTAAACAGTACAGACGAGAGTACGAAACAGAAAAGCTTAAAAACGACCGTGTAGCTTTTGTAACGCTTGTGCCGGGCCCTCATGAACATGATCATCGGTGACCTGTGTTTAACACAACCCGTGTGCCGTTACAGAGAGGACAGACATGAACAATGATCCATAACATAAGGACAGTCAGTGGTTCACAGACAGACAGAGAGACAGAGAGACAGATAGACAGAGAGATAAAGGCTAAAGTGTCATAATGCTTTGAGTCCCAGGTTAACTGCACTTGTCAGGTCGTTTGTGGTTTGCTTCCGCCTGCCATCACCGAGAGTAAGTTACAGTCTTATGGTCAGGGGAACAAAAAGAGTTCTTGAGCCCGTCTGTGGAGCAGGACAGCATTTACAGTTTCTGGGCGAAGTTTTTGAGAGATGTGCGCGCTCTCGGGATGTAGAAAACTGTGGGGGGTGAAAGATGAGGAGTTTCTGATATAAACGGCATGAATCGCAAAAGTAATGGGTGGAAAAATGGAAATATCCCACGCAGAAGACTTCCCTTTCCGCTCAGAGGTCAGAGCCTTGCATTTTAATAAAAAGGTGATGGATAGTTTTGCACAGAAACTGATGAGGAAGAAAAGCTTGTTTAAAAAAAAAAAAAGGTAAATCAGCTCACAATGTTCCTCCGACCTCAGTCCGAAAGTGACCACATTCTGTCCTGATTCAAAGACTGTATTGGTAAGAGAGGACGCTGTGTTTCACAGTTTCACTCAAAGTGGCATGCTCTGTAGCCAGAATCCAGATTCAATTAGGGAGACGGATAAGTGTATAAGTGTGAAAAGAGAACCACGTGAGCATGTCTTCTTGTGTGTTCACTTTTGACACTTTGACTTTTGAAAAAACTATGGATTTCATTCAAAGAAAACTTTTTTTTTTTTTTTTTTTTATTATATAAAAAAGGGACAAAGAAAGCTCCACTTCTCCAACTTTTCACACAACTACTTGACTTGTAGTCCGTTGACACAAATGTGATGCAAGTCTTCTTTGAATGTTTTTTTGCTTCTTGAATGTGCTCCAAAAATAAAGTGACTTAATAGTAAAATATGTGTGGGCGAGAACAGTTTACTTCCTGGGTAAATTATTTACAGCCTCATTTTGTTTCCCAGTTGGTCGGTTCTCAGATGCCCTATTAAGAAGAGTACAACGTTTTTTTTCTCATAACAAACCACAGGGTTACGTCATAACTTTAAGCATCATCAGTAATGTTAACAATGCAAATGACCACAGACTACACTGGGACGTGAAATAATAACACTCCCACAGCCGACAGCAATTCAAGACGCAGGATTCAAATGCTACATGGAATGAGATTTTTGATACCATCTGAATTCCATTGTGACCGTCACAATCCTTTAAACAAAAACTGATCATGGCGGCGAGTGGGATCAAAATCTTAAACGTTCACCTCAACTCTTGTGCTTTTCAAAATCACAGCTGGCAAGATTCAAGGTCAAATGCACAACAACTACAGGTGTGGCAGTTACTGCCGGCGTCAAGCTCTCCCAAACCTGAGATTTAAAAAAAAAAAAAATGTATGACATCCAAAAAGCAAAACTGTTACAACCCCACTTGGGAGGTGCATTGAAAAGTCTGCCATTATAACCTCCTCCTGACTGCACCACACTCTTTGTCTTTTGCATGCCTTTGTTCTCTTAACCTAATGAATTGTGCATGTGGGTATAACAACTCAACAGTCTCTCCTGAAAGGCGAGATTTGCATGTGGTTGTACAAACAAAATAAAATTGTGCGACTATCACTGCGGCAGTTATTTTTACTTTTCATCACGAGATTGTGAGGCGAACGGTAGAAAGGCAGCTCTCACATTACAAAGTCTTCTGCGGGGAGTGTGTGCTTCGATGGTCAATATAGCGATCGTGCAGCAAAAGTTAAGCCTGCTTCGCCACTTTCATACTTCCCCAAACCTGGCCAAATCACTGAACTTTATTTATACTTTTTTTTTTTTTTACTTTTACTGTAAACTGGGGATTCACAGTCGATTTTAGCATGAGGATATAGGGGAAAAACTCACGCTGGAATAAATGTGATCCTTCTACAAAAAAAAAAAAAAAAAAAAGTAATGTCAGGGGGACCAGAAATTCTCATTGAATTATTTGTTGTTGTCAACTCATCAAAATTGGTTGATCACCAACAGCACTACATATTCGTGGCCCTGATCACGCAGACACACGGCATTAAGCAGCAGCCCAGATCTGCTTTACCTCCTGCATTCAGGTCAGGATGTCATCCTAAGTGCTGGAGGGTCACGCACACACGCACGCACGCACCTCATGAAGAACACGCATCACTCCATGGTAAAAGACTAATTCTGGTGGTGTGAGCAGTTCCCAGTATGAGCTGAAAAGAAAATGTGTTACTTTAAAAAGAAGTAATAAACACCAGGCTCTCTGCTGCACGCCACCGCTAACAGAGCCTCCGGATACATCAGTCAAGTCCATTTGTCAGCGCAAAAAAAAGAAATAATAAAAAACACTCCAATACCAAATAGAAAACAGCTAACAAGAAGCCATTGTCAGACTGGATAATGAAGTGCTAACAAAATGGCAATTCAGTGTTAACATCAGTCTAGAGCCCACTGCTTTTGCTCATGAAGATTAATAGCATAATTTACTCACGCAACGTAAAACCATAGCAGGCAATAATAACCATCACAAAACTGGGCTGGTCAGCAAGACGCAGAAGCACATTATTATAGCACAAGCTCTCCGATGAATTACCTCGCTGGACTAATAATTCCATATTAGAGATGTGTACCATAATTACTTATAATTCCCCCTGCAAATAATAGCACCATGAGTCTGAATTCCTACATAGCAAACAAACTAATTAAAGTTAATGAATGTCAGATGAGCAGAATGAAGCAACGAAGCCCAACGGCCAAGTGTTGCGCAGCTCGCCACAGTGGAAACACAACAAAGTGGAAACTATCCCTCAGTTTCCAATTTCACTGTCAATTGGATCGTAATTACAGCAACATGCAGACATCAAAAAAAAAAAAAAAAAAAAAAAGAGAGCGACGCATTGTCTTTATTAAGCATGCAACAAAAAGATCCACGCTCAACATCCACATACCGGTTTTCCCAAAAGCTTTCGACCACATTTCCCCGAGTCTTCTCTCACCAGAGTCTGCTCAGTAACAAGAAGCATGTTAAAGCTGGGGTAGGCAGCGCAAAATAGACTAAACTTCATGTTAGCCAGCTGCCGTCGTCGAGCAGCTCCTATACTTCATTTAGTATCATGGGATTAGTGAGGTTATTCTAAAGATACTAAGCCCACATTTTTTTTTTTTTAATAAATAAATAAATCAACTTCCCAGTGCAAATACTTCAAATAGCCCTTATTTAAATGATAAAGGTCCTAAAAGTTGTAAGCCTGAGACGAGCAGCTGGGAGGCGTGCTTAAGGAAAACGTCTATGGGAAATGTTATGCTCTGCAGTAGAGTCAACGCTGTATCCAGTTCTCTTTATACAGCCATGCTGGACACACGCTACTATTTGACGCAATGATTGAAAGAAATAGGCGACCAATGGCCGGCTTACACCCACAGCCTAATGAAAAAGCAGTAAAAACCACTTGTGTTCCGAATGTTTCGTTGTGGTCTCAGATTTAATCCGTCCACACAAATGAAATACCAACAGGATTTGGCCATTTTTGACTGTGGAAAATGCGTCGAAACGGTGAACCATTTAACACAATTTCTTCAGATTGGTTCAATGCTTCAGAAAGCTGCGTCTCCCTCGTCAAAACACGGGACACGAGGAGTCGGAGCGTCCATTAATAAAGTTGGGCAACACTTTCTATGACGCCCGTGTCGATAACGCATAAAACATACTTATGAGTTATGATCCGCTTATAGCGCGGTATAATTTAATTAAAAGAGCTCGGAAATATCCATAATTCTTTAGAACAATACCCATTACACATTATAAATCATTATATAATCATTTTAAAAAAAAAAGGTCAAGTATCATAATACTTCATAATTGCTGGTCATTGACATTTTTTGCAAGCGTAATGTCATGTCGAAGAGGGAAGGTTGCATCACTACTGCGTTATTTGGATCATAAACATCGCTAACAAAAAGAGAAGAAAAAGTTCCATCTATTTATATCTAAATGATCGGAGCAGGACTGTATGTTTCAAGTATTTTTTGGCCGTACTACATCTCTGGTTTTATAAAAGCCTACAGTAAACATTTCACATATCCTGTGACATGTGACATACGCTGAACATTAAAAACAAGAGGATTGTGCTGAAGTTATGTCTCCGTTTGACCCAGTACACAGACTGTGCAGGCAGTGGCTGGAGGTTTAAATAATAATAATAAAACACACAGGTGCTCCTGGGGAAGCACCAAGAGGAGCTGGATGATGTTTGTGAAATAGAATCTGTTGCTAAGTTACAGGAGTACCGAGCACAGTTTTTCTGGACTCACAGGGGAATGTGTCAGCAGTGGTTTCTGAAAGGTACTCTGGTTCGCCCTGCGTCCATGTTGGGTTCAGATATGATCTCCGAAAAAAACAGCAGCGTCCCCTGTCCCCTCAGCCTCAACAGCGCAAACAGCAGTTGAAACTACTGTATGTATTCTCACTCGGCCACAGGGGACACGGACGGAAACCATGAACACAGCCATGCGAGATCTGAGGTTTAGATTCTGATCGGACTCTTTCCCAGAGGGGGCATCGCTCCGTTTGTCCTGCAGGGGAGGAAAGTGGTTAAGAATCCGTCCGCAGGGGCTCACTGGGAAATTAAAAGCGAGTCTTGACCAGTAAAGGATTGGTTTAAAGAAAGAAAGATGATGTGGACATCTGTTTTGAATTTCCACACATTATGAGCAATGGGCAATTCAATTAGACAGGCAGAAAACCCCGTTACCACTGGAATCCTGCCAACTGCGACCGGTCCGCAGAAAGCCCGGCTTCAATTCTCCTCTCCACTATTAAAAGGAGGAGGGCAGAGAAGAATGGAAGCCGGGGATCCTCGTCTTTGCATTTCCAGATGTCAAGAATTGCTACGATTAGGCAAGTTAACCAGTAACAGATCAGATTGGAAATCATTTTTGCACGAGTAATTGTGTTATTCCTCATAAATGTCTGCTGTAATGGATGCGAGGAAGTAATTCCTCGCTTGGCTACCATTCGTATTGCTCTTGATCTTCTTATCCTAATTGCGAGTCCGTTACATAACTTTCATTTAGAAGGGTAACTCCACCGGAGTTGCATTGTGGGTAATGCAGGCAGCAGGTTTTGACAAGGAAGAAGAAGAATGCATGGAATATAAAAGACGATATATCTGGTTCTGCTGCATCGATTGTGATTCATTTATCTGTGTTCCGTCATTCGTTGTGCAATGCTTAAACGGTGGAATACTCTTTTAAATATCAATATTATAAAGTTCCCTTACCGATTCCGAACATTGATTTTAGCACAAACCGATGCTGCGCAAACTCCAACTTAATAGTTCCTGGACTGTCGTATCAAATTTGTTAGGTGGCAGGAACCAAGTCTGGAGCTGAAAAGCAGGTCGAGTTCAATGAGTTGAAATGTGGCTGCATTTTTAAAGAAAAAAGGCCAAATATTTTTTTTTTTGGATTTGTCTTAAGTTGCATTTCTCTATTAAAGAAAAGGCAGTTCTCCACAAGCGGGAATTGAATTTAGACGAGTCCTTAGCTCTTTTGACCTTTGACCTTTCCAAGTTTCTAAAAAGCTTCCCGAGTTCCTGTAAAACGTTCCTACGGTCAAAATAACCCACGGGAGAACAAGAGCTCTGTCCTGCATCATGTCCTGTCAACATCCGTCTCCCTAGGCTCATAAAACCAGCTCTGCTGCAAGGCTGATCCCCCCCAGTGTCACCTGTAACAAACCACAGCTAAGAGTTTGAATAGCATTGTTTTCACTTGACCAAACAAACCACACCACACTAATCTTTGTGTGAACACGCCCTAAAAAATATCACCCGTTTAAGAAACCAAACATGTGACGTGATTGACCAATATATACTGGGAAAGGCACAATGTGGGAATGAAGGTTGGAACAAGCACATTTGTGACACATTATCTTACATAGAGGCTGCCATGACTCTGCAGTGCACGGTGGACATTTGTCGTCTCTGGAGATTTGAGTAAAGATAAGGACACTACAGCTGAAAGAGTCGCACGCAAACATGGAGACTGTCTCCTCCATCAAAAAGGCCTCCGTGACGAAATGCAATATGAAGTGTTGCGAATCGCACGACAGCCACTCTGATGGTGGCAGGAAGTGCTTTGGGGCCACAGAAAGAAAAGAAAAAAAAGGTCTAAAAATGTCCTGCGAACGTTTACTAGGTGAACTATTGGAGAGTTCTCCCTGAAAGAACACCTGTGTGAATGTGGAAAATGAAAGTGAAATCCTCCTCTTAGTTCTGCACGGTTGAGATTTCCAGTACAACTCCTCAGGCGGAAAATGAAAGAAAAAAAAAAAAAAAAAAAAAGGTCACAAAGGCTCACCGCTTTTCCAAAGACTTGGGGAAACTCAGCATTTTCCTGGGAGCACACGTGTAAGAAACGGTATCATCTTGGGATCTCACATAAACAGCAGTGGTCTAACAGAGAGACGAGCCGGGTCCTACACAAAACACGGGGGAGCAGATACGCCAAGAAACAACAGCATGGTGAGGAAAGAACAACAAATACAGCGGCTCGTTCCCACACATTCGCTTCAACACATCAAATGACAATGAGGCTTTCGCAGAACATACAAACAGATGCAGGGTCACACGCCCGTCGCACAGAAAAACCAAACCATCAGCCCGGTTTATCCCTTATACAACCAAACTATATATTCCAAGAAGGATGTAAAAATGCATTCTTTGCACATTGATGATGACTGGGATAAGTAGTCGCAACCGTGTGCAACTTAATGTTCTCCTTCTAAAGTTGGATACACTACTGATGGCCCAGATATATGAGGGACGTTTTTCCTCTCATTTCTGGAGCACTTTTTTCTTTTTTTTTTTTTTTTTAATATATAAATAGCTCATGTACGAGCCCCTTTAAGCCTTTAAGCATAGACTTACAGTCCATTTATTTATACAATCGAAGCATCGGATACAAAAGAATATAGGAGACCTTGCGAGTTGAACTCATTTCAGGGAGCAAATGTCTCCATATTCATTCTGACGCCTTTAGAAAGGCCCTCACTCCAGAAGAGCCACATTGTTAGAGAAAAGGTTTACAAGCAGCAAAAAGCCAGATAATTGCTAATGGTGTGAACTCAGCTACTGAGTTAGAAATTAGAGCCACTCACACACACACACACACACACACACATGACAGTTTGGAGTTAAGAATACTGAGTTGTAGGACTAAGTAGATGCTGCAATTAAGTGTACGTTTAAATACACGGTGGAAAATAAAGCCCATTTGGGTAAGAACCTTTATTACAGACAAAGTCCAGCAGCCCTGGAGAAATGTTTTGAAAGAAATATTGATGTTGTAAAAAAAAAAAAAAAAAGAAAAAAAAGTACTACCAGAGGCATTTGGAGTTAATGAGGAGCATGTAGGTTCAGCAGCACATTAAAAACAATCTCCCCTGAAACTATGGACTGTGAGCTTATTACAAGCCCAGATGGAGTAAAACAAACAACCTGAGATCAGTGCTTCCAAAGCTGAGGGCAAACAGAACTAATTCCCCCTCAAAAACCACTTAAAGTTCAGGTATTTAACCAGGGGTTTGCCCTTTACTTCACAATAAAAGTATCAGTCGTAAATAAGATTCATATCGATGGTTCGAAAATTTGCTTTAAAAAATGTTTTTAAAAAAAAGGCCAACATTTATAAAAAGGAGGTTGAGGACAGGATGTATAGCTGGTGCAAATCTAAGCTGTTGCTTAAAAGACAAAAAAATTTAAAAAAACATAAAAACCCCAAATCCTCTGTGTTCCAATGTGCTATGAAGAAAATGTTTATGTGGAAGAGTCTGGAACAGGGAATAATAATAATAATAATAATAATAATAATAAAAAAACAGGAAACTAAGGTGTAACCATTACTATTCACCCTTAATGAACGAAGCTCAACAGTGTGGCTCCACAGAAGCGTTCGCTGCTGAGACGCGTGTCGTGATGCCCATTTAATGCTGCACAATTAAATGTAATAGGATTGATTGAAGACCGTGACAATATTCTGACTTTTGGTAGCGACAGAAAAACTTCAGATAAGATACAAAAAAAAAAAAAAAACGTCACAGTCAGATATTAAAGAAAGTCACCGTGATGAGCTTCACCTGCACATTTATTTTCCGATCATGAGTCTTAACATTTTCAAGGGGAAAAAAATATATATATAAAAAAAAAAATCGGAAACTCCGCCCAACTTCAGCAGCAGACGGACAGCCCGACGGTGTGTGTGGATGTACTCGTGTACTGGATCTATATCCGTCTGCAAGCCGGAGGAGCAACAAGCCAGCTGACAAAGTTTCCATGGCAACCAGCAGCTATATCCCATAGTAAAGTCTTTGTCTGCCAAATCACCAGCGCAATGTCACTTCAGTGACTTCATGCTTGTTGGAGAGACAGCATGAAAAACAGTGTCACTTAGGGTTTTTTTTTTTGTGCCAATTGCCTCTTTTTTTCAAAAGCCTTCACTGGAGGAGTTTTTCAGACCAGCGGGGCTCTTACAAGCATAATTCCTGCACTAATATCCCTCAAAACGCCCCTCTGCTCTGCACAGTTAACCCAAATGCCTCTCAAAGTGCACCTAACGCTATTAACTTCGATTTGTATTCAAGTCAACGTCTGTTAAGTCACCATCTATCACAATTGAGATCACGTCTTTGGCACAGCGATTAAAGTATTGCAATATTTATACATTTACAAGTTGACAAAACTGGATGTCTGTGGAGACATTCCCGGAAAATAAATGCTCTACCACAGCTGTACTGTACTTGTATACTGCACCAAAAATGGATCTATGCAATCTGAAAACGTGAAGCTCATGCATCAAGCAAGACTCCGGACTGCTAAACTCTAAGAACAAGTCCATTGTTTGCAGGACTGAAATCTTAAGGATTGCCACTTTAAAAAAAAAAAAGGAAAAAAAAAGGCCCCAGTGTGGTTCAAATAATCTAGGTCAGGCTACAATTGAAAAGCATAAATGTTTCTACTAGTCTTGAATGGCCCTCACTCCAAATAAGTGGCAAAAAGCTTCCCTCTCAAAGAACTCTTTTGTGCATCTTTGTAGTTTTGACTGGATGAACCACAAACTTTCGGGAAGTCTCCTGAAGAGCATTGCTTTGCACCTTCTTGTACAACCAAAAAAAAAGCGATCCCTTTTTTAATTTGCCTCTTTTTACTCTCGCCTCTTAGAGAGTCTGTGCCTGCCACTGCTGCGAAGATATGTTCTTGTTTTCAGCCACACTGCCCAAACAATCCACTAATATAGTACAAGCTACTTATTAACATACTAGTTGTCACAGCTGCTTGTGATCCTATTTAACAGGTAGAGACAGCCAGAAGCAGGAGGCTTTAGAAAGGAAATGCCCATGTTCTGCTGTGCGTTTTTGCGCACAGACAGAGTAGGCGTGGAGTACCTTGAGCAGATAATGATACAACTTTATAAAGCACGATCCATACCTGTTTCCAGAGAAAGCTGTCCATGCCGTTTAACATCCAAGAAACAGCCACGTGGATTGCAGAAAGAATAACTCCAGTGATGACTGCGGCGCGCATCCTGACGGGCAGCAGAGTGTAGATGACATGGATGAAGAACACGGTCCACCAGATCCCCTCTGAGGCACTTCTGGGCTGCACGAGCACCACTCCGATCACCTGGATCACCATCACCAGCAGGATGACCACATAGCACACGATCCACATGTGGTCCTGGTGAAAGGCGTTCCTGTTGCACACCACCATGAGAACTAGTGTTAGGAAGATGGCCACGGAAAACACCACCACGTAAGTTAGGTTCGGCTTCTCTGCCCCACCGGAGCAGTGGAAGCCCAGCATGACCGTGAAGACCAGCACCAGCACTGCCATGAGCATAGTCAAACTGCTCTGGTTGAGACGGAAAAAGTAGCGCTGGTAGAGCCGCTCCAACTTTTCCGACTGGAATTTCTTGGATTTGAAAATGTGCATAACGCTGGTGCAGCACGCCACTAAAGAAAAGTTAACTTCGGGCATGACCTCCTCCTCGTCGGTCCTCGGCTTGGCTCTGCGCTCATCCAGACCGAGCTCCACAGACTTGGGTCTCACCTCGCCGTCTGGACGTTTAGGGGACGCACGGTTTTTGTCACGGCTCTCCTCGCCATGGTCCTGCCAAGCCGACCTGGACCTGAAGCTGACCCGGCTGACGGTCGTGGTGGCTCTCCCGGGCTGCCGGTGCTCCAGATCATCCTCTTCCCTCCACCGACTGTTGGTCCGGGTGAGCTTCTTGCGCGGGGATCTGGCTGAGTATGGGCACCCATTGGCCACGGACTCAGACTCTCCCCAAGCTGATCTGTGCTCGGTCCCTCCCCTCAACCCGGGGGCACAGACTCCGGGTGGGCTGACACTGTTAGATCTAGACATAGTGGAGAACGGGAGGCACTGACAGAAATGTGCCTCTACTAATAAAACACTAAAGGGAAAAGTTTTGTTCCGCTTAAAAATTATGTCAGGAAACTATTTAGTCCCAAAGACGAGACGCATTACACGTCTGTCATAAGTTGAATTTTCCATAGTTGGTCACTGCTGAATCAGCCTGGACGCTTTAAACTGCCACTGGTTTAATCTCAAACATTCATCGAAAAATCATTTCAAAACCTAGATGAGATTATCCAAAGCAATAGTGATGAAAAGCTCTGGGAATTAAAAAAAAAAACAAAAAAAAAAAAAAAAAAAAAAAAAAAAACAATTGAACATGCGCAGAAGTCACAGGGGAGCCACGAGAGGAGGGAACATTAGGTCCAGGTGGATTTGACTCTACATCATTGGGCCCAATTAACCACCATCCATGGAGAGGTTGCACGGCAGCGCGCGCTGTAGCCCAGATTAAATAAAACCATTACACAACTCGGATAGTCCCCAGAGATCATAGCGCAACACCATCAATTACGCTGTCAAAGCCGCTATATCTGCGGGCACGTTTCCTGTATCCGTATAAGCGCTCTGTGGCCAGAAAAGACTGAGATGGAGGGAAATGAAAAGGTGAATCCCATGTCGGCCGCTCTTATTTGGTCCCGTCAAGTCTTGATGCACCTGCACTGACCAAACATTGCAGCATGGACGGCGGTGAGAGCCTCACGTTTGGCCAAAAAGCATCATCACGATCCTCGCACACTTGCGCTGATCGCAGCGGAGGAGAAAAGTCAGCCACCCCTCCTCCTCCTCGGGCAGCCACAGAAAACAGCTCCTCGCTCCATGGTGTAGCCTGTGTTACCGCACGGTCAATTTATCGTCAACCTCTGCCCCGAATCAATGTCCCAACAGCTGTCCATCACTGCTCACATCCCCAGAGAGCGACTCCTGATTTGATTTGCAGCCAGACTCCGCGGCGCACAAGCGAATCCGCAGCCGTGCAGCGGCAGCATTTCACAAAAGTGTCGACCCGGTGCCAAAGTGTGCTCCCGCAGCCTCGGACAATCCGCTCTGTGTGTGTTTGGAGAGTGGCATCATAACACATTTACCGCTGATTGCTGCTTTAATGGACATTCAACCAAGTGTGCTTCCTGCAGCCCGCCCCTCCGCCGCGCTTCCATTGGGAAAGTCTTACGGTGAGTCACGATTTGACGCACTTTCATTGGTCGACAGGCCGGTCAATCAAAATCAAAGACGCTCTGCGACCCCCGGTCGCTTTCGATGAATGGGCGGGCCTGTTCTCACAGCTGGATAGCCCTGACACACACGCACACGCGCACGCACATGCACGCACGCACACACACACAGGAGGGGGGGGGGGATTAATCTTCTCTCCATTGGTTTCCATTCTCAAATTTGAGTGACAGGACTCGGGGTTCAACAACAAAATGACTTTTACATTATTAATTTCCTCTTCCAAATTAATTTGGTAAAACAATATTGTCCAAACTGTTCTAAGCACATAACAACTTGATCTCATGTTAAAATAAAGTTGATCTCTGTGCACCTTCACCTTTCAATGAAAACATTTGAAAGATTCACTTGTTTTTTTTTGTTTTTTTTTATGTGTTTTGTTTCTAAAGTCCTAATTTAATAAGGGTAGGACTACATAGGCACATTGCTTCCTCCTACTCCATTTCGGACATGAAATGTTAATTTTTGTTGCCTGTTGAAAGTCAGATGTAGAATATGTTTACCGTTATTTATCTTCTTTTTTTTATTTTTTTATACATATACAATTTTTTTTTTTTTTTTTAAATGTTCAAAATAAAGTATTTTCAATTCAATCTTTTGTTCCTATCACTATCCTGCCTGTTTTCATTTTTCTACTTCAAGGGGTTGAATTGTGAAGCACTAGCTCTTTGGTAATCAATGAATGTATTCAGTCATTCATTAGTTATCAAGTCAAACAAGAACTGGTTCAATTTGAAGATATGATGCTTTTATCGGTTTCTTACCATTGTAAATCAATTTTATTTTTTTCCCTGGTTATGTACTGAATATGTCCATATTGGGCTCTGGTAACTTCTGATGAGATTTTTCACAATGTTTTTGATACATTAAACGATTAATGAGTAATTGTGGAAATAATTAACAGTGGAAACTATCATGACATGCAAAATATGTCTTTTCTCCTGCAGTTGGTCCTCCTTGAACACTGTCCTGGGTGGCAGTCGTTGGTCATTTACATACGTGAAGAGGGCGTTTGTCTCATTTAAGTTCACATTGTGTGTTAATGAATGTAAATTGGAGGCACGTGACGAGAAGCCTCACGTGTTTACCCCGACCGGCCAGCTGAATTCCCTTTAGGATTTCATCAAGGGTGAAACTCTGTTAAGGGAGAGAACAGGAGCTTCCATTCAGCACTAACCCCATCAAATAAAAAGGGGAACTCAGATATAAATCAGATACAAATTTATCTTGATTCAAGTAGATGCAGCTCATTTTCTCTGCTTGTCTTGTGACTGCCTGTTTGTGTCTTCTCTTTTGCTCTTTGTATTCTCTTTCTCTCTCTGTCTCTCTGTCTCTCTCTCTCACACACACACACACACAACTAATGCAATTTGTTGTTGAATAATACGAGGAAATATGAGATCTAATCACATTATACTCACCAAAAAACAACAGATTAATGTGAAGAATCTAACTGCTTTCCTATTTTTCTCCCCCTCCCAGAAGAATATTCAGTGTTGGAAAGTAACTAAGTGCCCTAAGTACTAACTAAGTACTTTAGTTGAGTTGCGTCTACCTCAGGTTGTGAGAGTGACAGTGAGGAGACAGTGACCTGAGGTCCTCTCTCTCTCTCTCTCTCTCTCTCTCTCTCTCTCCTCTCTTCATCATCTTCATATCCTTCATTCTTTATATTTAGGTTCATATGTAGCTTACTTCCCTCTTCAAACTTAGTTTGGTGTGGTCATTTTTATTTTTTATGTTGTTATTTTGCCAAATATTGCACCTTACCTCATCTCATCTTATTTTGAAATGTTTTAATATATATATATTTGTATAAAACAATTTGCACTATTTGTACATTTTTGTAAATTGTAGAATCTTATACTGTGTATTGCAACTGTTGCACAACAATTTCCCTCGGGATAAATAAAGTTCTATCTTATCTTGTTTAATGCTCCTTCATCTTTAATTTTGCACTTTTCACATTGGTTTGACAGCTAACATGTAAGTAGCTTTACTATTATACCACTATATACACAAAACTCCCAGACAGTACATGCAAGTGTTGAACATGACGTTCTAACTCTATCCCGAGTTCGTGTGTGTTTCCTGCCATCATCTGATTTTCCGCAATATTTTAAACCACACTCGTGTTGTGGCGTTATTTGTATGGAGGTAAAAATGATTACGTTATGGAGATCATATTCCCTGCTGATTTGACACGGAACACTACTGCCATCATCTGATGTTAAACTAACTTGTTCAGCAGCAGTTTATCATCACGCACAAGATGCACACACGCACGCACACACACACACACACACACACACACACACACACACACACACACACAGAGAGTCACACACATCTAATCTCATTACTGTCACTATTTCAATTTCCACTGTAATTTCCTATGGGCCATGTAAACTATTGTTATTCAAAGATTTATTTCGCCCCAGTCCTCATTGGTTAGTTCCAGTTTTACTTGCAGATCTTTCGAGTTCTCTGCCGCTGGGATGATAAAATTGAAATGAATAAAACTTTGTTTGTGGTGCTCGAAGTAAGACATTTAAAAAAAAAAAAAAAAGTACCAAAAGTTAAAGTTCTCATTATGCAGAATAGCCTATTTCAGAATCTTACCTATTATAGTACCAAATTATAATTATTGATGCATTCATGTGCACATCACTTTAATGTTGCAGCTGGTAAAGGTGGAGCTAATTTTTAATGAATGTATATACTGCCGGGTCAGTATATAATACTATTACTAAGTCACTTGTATCTAAAGCTTTAAAATACATGTAGTGCAGTAAAAAAGTACAATATTGTGTACTGTACTTGAGAAAATGTACTTAGTTACATTACACCACTGGGAATAAATGAGAGGAAGTTTGAGAAGGTAAATGAAGCCAAGAAATGTCTTTTTTTAAATCTTTTTTCCTGAAATCCTCGATTGTGCAACATTAGAAACAGCAGAAATACAAGTTGCAATCCATCGGCCACAGATGTAACCAAGGGACGTACAACGCAGTGCTTTATCCACTTCCTTTCATATCAGCTACCTCAAGGAAAAGATCCATCATTTGTAAGAAAGATGTGAGTATGCTGACGTCAAGGTTGTGTGAATTCATCTGTTTTCAGACTTCAGTGAATTCTGTAGATTAAGAAATTGTCTCCAACAAAGCTACTGTAGTGTCTCTGCCCACGAATATGGGTCTATTCAAACCTCGGATTAGCACATGCAGCCATGAAGCGAGTGCTAATAAACAAATGTCCTTTTCACAGAAGACTGTGTGGATAGGAAAAGTTGACTATAGCACACAGCAGGTCTATACTACTTAGCTTTTCTTTGGAGGGATTGTACGGGTGGACTCAATAGACACCTGTGGCTTTATTTGAAACCTGTAGAAAAGATACAATTGCAGTAGCCGAAGAAAAATGAAAGAAGGAGAACATACATTACTGATACGATCCTCTTTTGCTCTTATATTTTGGATACTGAAAGAAAGGAATGAGGCCCGGAAAAAGGCACGGACGAAAGTATTTCATATGGGATTCGTACATGGCGCCAAGCAAGTGTCACTACACACCATGGCAACAATGATCATCTCATCATAATCCAGGATGCAAATTGTTCAGGGCTCCAAATAGGAATCATAACGACTGAATGAGGTTAAATGAAAGAGCAAATCAGTCTTAATATCAGGCTGCACTGATTCAGACAAGCTCTGTTTGCAGTCCATTGACAAATATGCCATCTGAGGCGTTGTGAATATTACAAACACCTTACCCAAATAAACCTTTTCACTGTTCAATCGTGTTGTTTATTATGACCCACATGCGTTGGCAATGCCTTGTGGACGTAATACCAACCGCGTGAACTATTTAGTGACATGTAAAACAGCGTCAGGGGTTCCAGATATTGTTGTGACTGAATTAGGCGAATAATGCAGAACATTGTGTTGGAGATGAACGCTGTAAGAATAATGCATCGTGAGGAAAAATGAATCCTCCTTCTCACAACAGCCTCTAAACCCATGTTGTGAGACGCAGGAGGAATATTCAGCCCATATCAGTGTAGTTTTATTCTCTCTTTCATAAAAAGGAGAAAGTGACGAGCGCTGCAGTGTTGTGAGTCATCGTGGTGGAAAGCGACCTTTTCAGTCACTCTGGGGATTGTGCAATCAAAACACACACACACACACACACACACACACACGTGCACACACACTGACATATATAATCTGCTATCGTGCACGCTGTAGAAGTGCGTCTCACACACAGCCACCCACGTGCCTTGGGATATTTTTGTTTGAAGTTGCTATTTGAGGCTGTGTTCAGATTAAAATAGCCACAGCTCCACAGTACCATTCTGCGGAAATGGTTATTTTAGTAAACTGGGCTGTCCCGTGTCGTAGTATGAGTAACTGAAATGTGTCCATAGCACAGTAGCTAAATCTGTCTGGAATGCCGGGTCAAATTTAGAATTGTGTTTGCTTATTCTTTGATCAGACAGATTTTGATTTCAATGACTATTTTGCAGATTGTAAGACATTTTTGAGTGTAAGACCACAACTGCTTTGGACACAAACATTTTTTTTTGAGAGACTCTATCCGTTGTTTTAGGATTATGGTGCTTTTTCAAAGGTTCTGTTTTAATGTTTTCCAGAGAATAAGTGTTGAGACTCCCTCTAGACTATAATCAATAATATAATACAGAATGTGGCTGGCTGAGGAGGAGTGTCTCTCTATGTGCTCAACACTGTTAAAAAAAGAAAAAAATAGCAAAAGTTGAAAGAGTCATTATTCAACCTGTGACAGCCGTGTAATGTCTTCTGGGAGAACATTTATTTTTGAACAGAATTTATTATTGCGTCACAAACTGGGGTTGCAGAGTTTGAAAGATCTGGACATTTATCAGTCATGGAGGGTCTAATAAAGGGACACTATCAAGTTGCATTATGGGAAACATCGAAGTCATTACGTTTTAAGTCAGGAAATCTCGGCCTCTGCTGCTTCGATTTTGACCTTTCTTAAAAAGTCCTAAAACTTAGAGGAAGTGAACACTGCAGGGAATTCCACTTTAACAAAGGCTTTCTGGATTATTGTAATGATATATGGTCACACATTTTAGCATCATTGTGCTGACGAAAAGCCAGTGGTGACAGTAACTAAGTACATTTACTCAAGTACTTTCCTAAAATTCAATTTTGAGGTACTTGTACTTTACTTGAGTATTTCCATTTTCTTCTACTTTGTAGTCCTTTTGCCAGCATTAAAACATAACAGCATTAAAATAATGAACACATTAATGCCTCAATAATTATAATTCAATAATATGGTATATATTTTCATGAAATGGGCCTAAGTAAGATTTTTACTTGTAAGTATTTCTACTACTTTTATTTAAGTAAAAGATCTGAATACTACTCTGGGAAAAGCTAAATCCTTTTGTAGAATGAATGTTTTACACATGCATGATGTTTTTTGTGTGTGCTCAGCTTTTCATAACAAGCATTTGATTGTCATTTTCTTAGGTTTACATTTGACAAATTCTTTTTTTCTTTCTTTTAATCTATATTTTCCCCACAATTAACAAGCCAAATGGCAACATTGTCCCTTAGAAACACATCAAATTAACAATAATATTTGAGTATAGCTTCTGGAGCCTATATATATATATATATATATATATACTATATTACAGTACGGTTCATATACATGTGTGCATGTGAGACTCTTGATCTGGCTGCGGATGACAGCATGAGTTGCTGTTGTTGTGTTGTCAGCTGATTGGCTCTTCAGCTGCTCCTGGATGCACATGAGCCTGCTAAGTATTTGCACTCTGGACATTCTGTATACATCAAAAGCCAGTGATTCTGTCTGAACAGCGGCGTGCAGATGAAAGGCACGGCCATTTTGAGCAGTGCACAACCTGCTACATGCATCAAATCCATTTTCATTGGAGTCCGAATGCATAGCCGTATGTGGCTCATTGACTTTAAGATACTTTGGAGTTGCTTCGTATTAGATGGTGAAGCCATCCGGAGCTGCTAAATTGTACGACATGGCGCACGAGTCACCGGTACATTTACATTTATTGCACACAATAACCCCCCCCTGAATTATCATTACTCACAGGGACCACAAATCCTCCATTATATACATGTATCAGTGCATGTAAATTATGTATGTATAATGAAAAATAGTGAATATGCTTCCCATATTATAGGTTTATTGTAAATATATACTCATTATTCATACCTGTACAAAGTCTGCTCTCCCCATGCAAAACATTTGTATCAAAACTTTATTAAGTAGAACCAGTTCTGGAGTAACATATGCCATGCTTTTGTATTTTTTTTTTTGTTAAAGGTGTAACACACATCATCATTTCAGGCATCAAGAGTTCCTCTTTCATGCAGTTCTACAATGAGCTGCACTTCTGCTCCTGCAAGACATTTCCAACAAGTATCCCAAATCATGCTCAACCATTAAGGTGGGAAGATGGAGGGGGAGGGGGGGGGAGCACAAAGGCTCGAGTTGACATTACAGCCACTAGCTGCTCACTTTGCTACAGAATAAAGGAGTGTAAGACAGGTTTATGATGGACGGAGTGATCAGTGAGTAGCGACTGGGATGGAAATGTTAAATGTACAAAAAAAAAAACAACCTTCTAGTTAGTAGAACAGTGTTAGACATGTAAAAGGTTTTTGGCAGTGATATCCTTTTCTGAGATTTCTGCCTCCACCCCAGTACAAACCATGTTAACGGATTGTGTGGAAGGTTTTTTTTGGAACTCATAACTTTTAGAAAAATTCAATTTAAAAGTATTGTGACAGCAGCATCTTTTTGTAGAAACACAGCATTCCAGTCACTCGGGATAATCCGCAGACCTCACAGGGCAATTTTCAATGGAACTACTAAAAGCTATGAAAAGCTTATTAAGTGGACTATCCAGAGCTGTGGTTCTGGAACTGGGGACGAGACGCCTGGGGGGGGGGGGTACAGAGCCTTTGCAGGGAAGGGCACACTGGACTAAGGCAAAACCACAGATGAATAAGCCTTTCACATGACTTATCAAACACAGTTGCAACTAATTACATTATGCACTGCATGACGGGTGACTTTTTTTCTGGCTTCGGCGGAAAACAAGGACGCCGACTAGAAATCAATGTTGCCGTTAAGCTTTTTATACGTTATGTTGCTTTAAAATAAATCCCATTAACCTTCCAATCTACTGGCATACAGGCAGAACATCTCAGAGATGAGATTGTGTATCTCAAAATGTAGTCAAATACAACCAAAACGATGTACCTCTCCAGATACCTCCAGAGGTTTGTGAAAAGATGCTCTTTGTAATTCGTGAGAACAGACCGTTTAAAAGAGGGACTTCAGCTGAAAAAGCTCGTTTTTGCTGACCTCAAGTGGTCGAAGCTCTCGCTTTGCTGCAGTGACATGAACCCAGACGGGCAGCAGAGTTAAAGTTTCAAACTAAGGTTAACAAACGAATGCTTTTCAGCCTGGTGTGAAGTTACTCTCTGACAGAGCTGCTGCAACTGAGCCCAACAACATGTAAATATCAAGCATTCAGGATTACAACTCCAAAATGTCACACATGTAAGCGTGTCCAAAACAATAAGAGAGAATATTATGGACTGTGCATCGAATATATGACCATTACAAAAAAAAAAAACACAAACAGGAAAAGGTAGAACTGGTAGGATTCACAGTTTGTACTGTAGTGCTTGTACTGTACGTTATTAGATTCCCCTCATTGAAAAGGCATGACTACAAGCTCACTAATTGAATTCAGTTCCCAGTTTGCTACCTTCTGAAGCACTGTTCCCACATTGACAAGGACGTGTCACTTAGGATCAGTGTTTCAGCTGAAATAGCTACATGTCAATTAATGACCAACATTTCTATGTACCAAAGTATAGCAATATCACTCTATATTTCAAAATAAAGGTCCATAAAGTTGAACATCCAACATATATTTGGGCTACGATGCGGTTGGTTCGTTACATATCGAAGCTCATTTCATCAGAAAACACTGTTGCTACTGTATGTTCTGCTATGTGTTATTATTATCATCATCTTTTTTTACTAAACGTCCCTTAAGTCATGACGTCTTAATTGTTCTTTTGTAATAACATCCCATTTATAAAACACAGTGACCTCTTTAATGAATTAAGAGATGGAGGGAAGGCTAATAAAGCTTGAATGAAAGTGTGTGTGTTCTAAATGAGATCGTTTATAAAGTATCACTTTATTAGAGCTTAAAATGCTAAAATTAGTTACTTTCAATAGATTAAAAAAAGAAAAGACAAAAGAAAAAAAGAAAATGCAGTGGCTTGAAGAGAAGGGGGAAGTTTGCTCACTCGGATGGATGTGTGATGGAAAAACATACTGGCTACTTCAGGTTATTAATGTATGAAACACCTAAACATCAAACAATAAGGAAATCAAAAAGACACAAGTCTGGCAAACTTAAGCTTCAGAAGTCCAATGTCCAACTAGAAGTCAAAACTACATCCAAGCAAACACCAAAGAAAGAGCAGCAAACACGAGAGAAGCACAGATGGAAAACCATGCAAGCACAGAATGAACAAAGGTTTATTGAACTTAATTAGAAATGTGAGCAAACTTTTGACTGAAATGAATGAAAGAAGACAAAAAAAAACAAAAAAACGAAAACACTGTATATGCAAAACCTACAACCTAGTTTTAGTACTGGTCTTCACATTATTCTTTCTACGTCATAGTAAAGCAAAACGGCTTCTCTAAAAGATACCAAAAGGTGAGCCATGGGGGGGGGATCTATAAGGGACTTTCTATAGTGACATTTAAAAGGAGGTTATGGATTCTATCAGTGCGTCATTCAGCTAAATGCTTTGCTGTGACCGAGTTCTGCACAGTGCTGACAGCAGCTCAGCTGTATCCAAGTCAAGATACAGTTTCTTTACAGCTGCAGGCTCCCTGACTAAACAAAAGTAACCTAAGTTTGTTCATAAATAAAAAAAGGACAACAAAAAAAAGAATTAAAAAAAAACCGGCAGTTCGTTCATGATTTGTGAGCATCTATACAACCCGAACAACAGCTGGGGGAAAAAAACAATAAAGTTGCTTGATAATTTGATCTTCTGCCAGTTTGAAAACTGGCTCACGTTTCTTTAAGCAGACATGATTTTGTTCCTCTTCTGTTGGTTGTTCTGGTTTCTTTTCCCTTCAGGAGATCTGTCTGAATGCTGCATGGCTCACTCCACTTTGCTGTAGTCTTCTACGTGGCCCAGCACCTTCTTCCTCTGTCGTATCATGTGGAAGTAAAGCTGGGGGAAGACTGGAGGGGGGGCAGAGGAAGATCAGTATGTTACCAATAGGCTGAGTGAGTTTCACATCAAAGTAGAACAACAGCATCAACACAGACACACTCAGTCGCCACTTTACCAGGAAAGGAAAATGTCTCCAAATTTGCCTTTTATTTAAATGCGATGAGCTACAAAAGATAAAAAGTCTGCTCGTCGACTTACGGGGAATGTAGGAGATCATGACGAGGATGAGGAAGCTGTAGTAGTCGAAAGAGAAGTTGTACTTGTTGGGGAGAGTGACAGAGTACAGGCCCGTCTTCTGCACGTACGGCAACGCTGCATAGATGGTCAGCAGTTCCCCCGTCACTCCCATGGGATAGAGTGCGAAGAAAAAGGTGTACCTTGAGAAAGAGAAAGCAGGCGAGGTAAATAATTAATCATATTCATTGTTTCGGCAACATGAGAGGTGGCCGGTATAGCCGACATAGACAGCAAAATACTGAGGGAGATGTGCACGATATGGATTTTTACTTTCTTTTGCAGCACAACATCAGTGCATGTTAAGAAAGTGAAGGTGAAGAACACAGTGCTACGTGGAGCAGAGGAGAATAAAACTAAGGCAGCAACACCAGAAAGTGTGTGTTCTGTTTTTTTTAATTTATTGTTACCTTGTAAATAAACACGCTTATTCATCACCGGTAAACTCGTCTGCTCTCTGCTTTTTGTCGCAGCCTACGAGACGGGCTGTGACAGCTTGTTTGTTTTTTTCTTTAAATGTACGTAGAGCAGAAGAGAGGAAAAGTTGTTGCCAGAGGCAGCAACACAAGAGATATTTTTTGGATCCCTTAAAAGGGAAAAGAAAAGTATGAGGAATGTGTGTGCTCAGGCTCTGAAACAAGTAGACCAAGTAGGCCATTATTCAAATGAATCACTATCTAAAAACACAGACAAATGGCTGTCCTTTAAGAAAAGCCATCTGTGGAAGGACACGCAACTCTATGACTATGTATTTAAGTAAAGACATGGTGACAGAGATACTACGTACAAGTTAAAAGGCTGTGGAGCAAACAGCCGACACAAATCATATACTTATATTTTTACATCCAAAACTCTAAATATACTGCAATATTAATATCAGGCAATCAATGTGCTGCCTTCAAGTGCAAATAAAAAAGGAAATACCACTGCCTCGGCATGCTTCTACATTTTTTATCATAGAATTGTTGAAGCGTCGGGCCTTTTGAGGAGAAAGAAGAAAAAGCTTGCAAGTACACGCGATAGACGCGCTGAACTCCTGTTCTTCTACAGAGAGAATGAAAATCAAAATTACAGTCTCTTCCTTAACTAGCACTCCAAAGCCAGAATGTCTTTTCTGATCCCTCCCTGAATTTTCCAATTGTTCTGCCTCTAAGTGTGCGACTCAATCGGAGTGTCGAATACCAATATAGCGACGGTCTCATTTGCTACCTAGCAACAAAGACGGGAGGGAGGCACTTAACAACTGTTGCCTTGGTTGAAGATGCAGAATAATCCCATGAGGCAGAAAGAGATGTACAGTAGATTTTAAATGGTGGAAACTGCATGATTTCTATTTATTTTTTTGTGTTGCCGTTTAAAAGTGATTACAAAAAAAGTCTTTGTGATAGCATTACTTTTTCCTGTAACACATTTAAAAAAATAAATAAATAAAAACTCCTTAACCTTTTCATTGTTATAGTCTCTACAAAAAGAGTCACAAATCTGTTTTAAATGAGGTCATGTGAACAGTAGCATAACAAATGATCTTTAGCAAAAAATTATTAAGAGAGCAATTAATTATTTTTCAGAAAAAACAACAAAGACAAACAGTGAAAAACAAAAAATAACTCACTATAATATTCCATATAATTACCAGCCACAGCAGCATGTGGTATTGTTTTTGCCTTGTGAGTCTTTGTGTGTGTGTGTGTGTGTGTGTCAACACGGTAAAATGTAATCAAGACAAAACAAGTCATTTAAAAGACTTGACTCGAAAACATTTTTAGCATTTTATAAACTAAACGCTTAATGGACAAATTATTCAATAATGAAAATAATCATCATCCCTAATACAGTAAAAAATGACAAAATCATGACTATAAACAAGGAAATATTTCCTCAAAAAGTTAACAAAACTAAGAATCTGACAAATCTTTCAAGTGCATTCCCAGTCCAACTGACATCAAGTATTGAGGTTCTCATGAAATAAGCAAATTTTGCAACGATTGTTCATCGATGTTTTTTTCGGCGGGTAGAATTAAATATATGCGCCTCCTGCTCTGACGACACTCTCCGGTTGATTGTTCCTACCTTGCCCATTTGATGAGGTATGGCAGGTGATTGAGGAGGCTGAAGGTGTAGAACGAGTAGCGGATGATCTCTGTGACGGTCCAGGCTGTGACGAACAGCAGCACGCTGTCCTCACTCTGCACCTGCAGAATTTTACGCACAAAAGATGACGGGGAGCGGGACAGAGGAGCAGACGGACTTGCATCATGCCGCTGTAGGCTGATCTAGACTTTTCATTGCAGAACCATGCGGTTTGTTTCAGATGCTCAGTGATCAGATCACACCGCAGGCAGATGGTCACCATCCTCAGATATTAGGTTAAAACCAATGCAAAATATGAGGTTAAAAAAACATTCTTATCACACACTCTCTCACACACACACACACACACACTGACATAACAGGGAAAGAAACGAGAACAGCTTGAGAAAAATGTCAGTGCAGCATCATACAATAGACACACAAAGAACTCACGAGAAACATACATTATTCACGACATTAAAAGTCAGCAGATTCACTCCTGCAACCCTACAGCAAGACCATCTGACGTTACTTACACATGTACTCCTCTCCGATCTATCAACAGGGCAAACAGTACATCAACGGGTCACTTTTCAGCTTTGTCATACCAGGGGAATTATGTACTATGCAACCAAGACTGATGTGTGCAAGTTCGAAAACGGAGTGAAACTCATCGCACCTCTCTGACGCTGTGTGTGACGGCCCAGGTGAGGAAGACCCGGGACATGACCTGGAATCCGGTCAGGACCACAGAGGACGGTACGATTCCTGGGAAGTGAGACAAAATACGAAGACTTGTAAGGACGCAGGAGTGCTGGTAGTCACATCACACACTGTACACGTGTGAATTAGAATAATACTGTATGTGTGTGAGAATGAACCTTACTGGCCTGGAATCTTTATTTGATTTATCAGGACATTTTCAACAAAATGCCTACTGATTATTAATGTCATTTATTTGGGAGGTGTTGATTTTCTGGGTCTAATTACAGTAGCTCTACCGAGGAGGTTATGTTTTCGGCTCAGTTTGTCCGTCTGTTCCTCAGCAGGATTACGGAAAGATTACTTTCCCGATTTCCGTGAAACCGGGTGGAAGGGTGGAGCATGGGTCACGGAAGAACCCATCAAATTTTGGAGTGGATAGGAACCACAGGGCGGATACGCACGATATGTTACACTTTCATTAACATCGCGAAATAGGGCATTTGTGCTGCATTCATGTGGTGTTGGAATAATCTTAAAAATAAATTCCCAACTGGGAATATTAAACGCCCCCCTACCGAAGTCAGAAACAGATATAAATGTGTTGTTTAAACACTGTTAGCAAAAAAAAAAATACAACATATCTTCTTTGTAGCGTCCATGTTGTTTCCACAATAAGAATTAAAGATCACGAAAACGGCAAAGTCAGAAGAACGACTTCCTGTTTTGACGTTTTTCTTTCGCATTACGTAAAAAGCTTGCATAGATTTCCTTTTTACATAATTACATGTTACTACATCAAGCGGAAAATTGGTAAGAACAATAAGGGAATAAGTCACGTGGAATGGAGTACTTGGCAAACATTCAAAAATACTTTCCTCATGACTAAATACACCAGGCAACATATGGATAGAAAATGTTTAATTAGAGACTGCGAGTTCTCAGATCCACACAAAAAGGGAATATAAATGAATGTTGATGCAGTGTCTTCAACTGACCACTAGAGAAGAACCTAGAGCTGCTTGTGTGTGTGTGTGTGTGTGTGTGTGTGTGTGTGTGTGTGTGTGTGT
>CALSBV010010255.1:603929-618271 GCA_943590825.1 Bovichtus diacanthus
CTGTAAATCTGTAATGACATTTTTGATGTTGACATTCAACTCCTCAAACATGCTAAATGGAAATGGAGTACTATGATTATGTTTAGAATAGTCAAAATTATAGTTTCAGATCCTTACAGTCAAATCGGTTGTGCATGATGATGCAAGGCTTTACAAATTATTTAAAATCTTTGCCAACCAGGAGAATAAATAGCAGCGGCCTCAACACGTTGGGAACTAAGCAACACTCCTGCTGATCCATTTGTATTTATACCCTGCGTGATTTGAAAGCAACACACACATTTGACATTTCATACCTACAGCTGAATTTTAATTAGACATCGAGATATACATATATCAGCCTGCTGCAAAGACGACTGAAGGTAAAGTGTCTCAAAAATGTGATTTGTTGAATAAAAACTCTTTGAAAGCTTGACAAATATCTTAGAAAAAGACTCCTCACCTTCATCCGTTATAGGTCAGATACAGATGAGTGCCTGCTCTGTATTGAAGAGCCCACTCCAGGTTTCTTTCTTTACATTGTCACCTGAACGCACCTCTACTTTAAATCTAATTTGCCTAATAATAACTTTAATTAAAACTTCACTGAAAATTGGAACTTGTGGAGATATTTCGAATTTTGAGCTGTGAATTAAAATGGAGACATTCACATCTCAAAAAATAAAAAAATCGAACTTTAGTGTAGATTTTTAAATTAGTGCTTTCATATAACCAAATATCTCAACTACTCAAATCATTAAAGCAAAAATGGAATTACAGATATCTTAAATGAGCATTTTTTTCTAGTCAAATTGTAATGAGAGATACAGAACGACACTAATAAATAGTCAAATGTGATACTCTGAGAATGTGACCTGAGGTTTTGCTGGTCACAGAGAGCAGTGGAGGTGAGGATGGAGGCAGAAGAGAGACTTACCTACAGCACAGTGCAGTATCTGTGGAGGGAAAAGAGGACAGATAATCACTCCATATGCTTCTGGAAGTTGGGCACACGACCGCTTTTTTAAACTCCAACAACCACAGTCTCGTAGGATACATTTCCTGCTTGTAGGGCTTGCGTATTGTTTATTGTTACATTTATTTTCTTGCATTCCTGGAGATAATTTTGCTTTTAGATTGATTTGTAAAATCATGCTCATTTATAATATTATTATCATTCATTTTCCAGCAATATTCCCAAGACATAACTAAAAGGATTTTTTTTCAATGTGCACAACTATATAATAAAACAAAACTGACTTACTATTTCTACATAAGGTGTTTAGTGTGTGTGAATAAACTTTACATTGTTAAAAGATCAACTAAATACCACAGTGCTCCGAGTTTTCAGTCTGTGCACAGATTCTTTCATAAACGTAAATTATTGATGTTAAACTGTGTGTCTGGACAGGATCAGGGAAACACCTCATGCTGCTCAGCCTCTGCCCTATATACATGCGTGTCAGTGTCTCCATACGGGGTGTGTGTGTGTGTGTGTGTGTGTGTGTGTGTGAGCACTCTTTAACACATGTGAAGGAACTAGAAAAACCTCTTTTACCTAGTTTAGAAACTCTGGACTTCATTTTTCTGAGAAATGTTCAACCGCTACAGTTGTATTAGTTTGAAATCTTACAAAAAGTCATTATAAAATACTGCTTTGGTACTGCGCCTTTAACACAGTCTAGCCAGGCATGCTGATATTATAGAGGCCATAACAAACACTGTACAGATAACAAGCCCAGTGAAAATCAGTACAGCTGCACATCCAGGCCTGAATCCAAGACTTATTCATTAATGCCTAACGTGACCAAAATCCTCAGTTATTAACCAGTGTACAGCTCGGACAATAGATAGACGCGTCTTTAATCATCACTAGTACTGTAAAATCATTAAGCAAAATACTTTCAAAAAAATAATATTCAAAGTGTTAGTTAGTAACACTATTGGTGGATTAATACAAATTTAAATAATTGTTGCATCCCTAATACCTGCATATGAAAATGTTATGCGGTATGCTAACAAGAGCAATAATCGTCATCTTTAGAATATTGGCACATTATATATACACACGTTACATACTGTATTTAAATGAGATATATTTGTGCTTTTTGTTTTTTTCCCCAGCCATTTGTGCTCATCTCACCTCCAGAATGGCTCCAGTCTGAAAGAACTTCAGAGGCTTCTCTATGGAGTAGTACAGCCCATGGTAGCTTCCTCTGGCCAGGTATGCTCTGACCAGCCCCACAGCTATCACCAGCCACCTGAGAGCAGAGCAGAAGAACCATCACACAACGATCAACCAGAGGATTTTAACACGGAAACAGAAATCTGTGACAGACTTGTGCACGGTTTCTGTTTTAGATAAAGGATTCTGGAGTGAAAGGAAGTGCAATGTGACAGATGATGCTGAAGAACTGATGAGTGCACTTTGTGAAGGAATCCTGTGAGAGTGGGAGCTTCTATAACAGGGGACCCCAACCACTGGGCCGCGGACCAGTACCGGACCGTGGATCATTTGGTACGGGGCAGCACAGAAAGAATAAAATGTTTTTTTTTTTTTTTTGGGTAATATTTATTGAAAACATTTTTAGGCATTATACTATATATACCGGTATTACAATGTAATACTAATATAAATAAAGTGTATAATATAAAATGGAATAATTACATTTATATTGTATATGTAATAATTTAATTATATGTTTTGCACTTTATTGTGTGTTTTGTTATGCTTGCCCCCCCCCCCCGGCCCGTAGAAAGATTGCCTTGCATTAAACCGGTCCGTGATGCAAAAAGGTCGGGGACCGCTGTTCTATAAAATGACATTAATGTTGAATTTAAAAAGAATTACGATGTACAAATTACCATTCCCTATAGGATTCAATTGTACTCTGATATTTTGACAGGAGACACTTGGATACTGGGTTTTAAGGACTAATGCCTATCAACATTTAAGAAAAAATAATTCAATATACTGCCCAATGTTTTTTAAAAAAAATGTTTTTAACATAACATATCTGGAAAGGTCTCCCTCTAATTTGGTTATTTAAAAGTTTTGCTGAAAATATTTCTGGGGCAGAATATTTAACAGTTGAACAAGAACTTTATTACGAAGGATGATAGTAAAAGTAAGTACAAACTAACAATATAATGTAATAAACCTGTATTAAGGAAAATGGAGGAAACATTTGCTTCTGCAAATACTGTCTGCAAAGCAACTTATTTCTGCAGACATATACACAAATAGGGATAGATGTTTAATAATCTAATATTGGTCAATTATACTGACCATGCTGATATATCTTGACATAATTTCTCTGTAATATTAATCTACTAATTAGATTGGTAGTCATATATAATTTTTAAAACATTGTTTTATTTTTGTGCAAATATTAAAAACTATGTGTAAAAAGTTCATATGGATGGAGAAATGTTGCCTGATAAAGGTTTCAGCCGATACGATCTAATCTAGTAAAACATATTATAAGAATGCAATGTATTACACTGTCAGAATGAGCTTGTCCCCCTCAACACGGAGGTCAGCTGCAGAGCATTAGAGGTACCAGCTGCCTGAGTGTCACTCGAGGACACCTGAGCAGGGCGAACGTTTCCCTTCACACTTTGGTTTCACAGATTGAAGAATGTGACTTCGATCTATTAGGCCTGCAGTGATGAATGTCAATATCGGGGCCAGTTGGGAAGAAACTGACCACGCCTGCTTGGCTGCTATGTCAGCATCTGAATGCAGACACTGCATTTGACGTGCACGTACGACACCCTAACATGCGCTCAATACAAAGCAGGCACTGTGTGGCCCATCCATACTGAGGCGTTCACAATGTGACCCAACTGGTTGGAACAGAGAGCAAACAACACCCACCACCCGCTTGTGCAACAGTCTAAAAACCAGTGCAATAAAAAGACAAACAGAGATTTTGCAGTAAATGGTTCAAGGTAATTACTTTTTTAATTTACAGCAAGTATCTGAGCCAAGGCAATGGAGGTTATAAAATTGACGTCTGGTGCATATCAAGTCTGTTTTTTTTATACAAATCCAACTGTAATCATTTGTAATGCAAAATGCAATGCACAAAATCCAATAAAGTCAGATAGTTGTACTTTATTGATCCAAAATTGGGAATTATTTTTTATATTTTCCAAACACGTATTTTTATATACAAAACACATTTCTGACAGGGAAACTTTCCTGATAATTTTATGTCTGATTTTCAAACAAATTCACAGGTTCCTTCTCACTCAACCACTTATTTAGTCTCCACATCCAACTCACACTTTTCAATGATATAGTGATAGTAACTACGGCTGCAATTATCATTTATTTTAATTATTGATTCATCCGTTTTCAATTAACAGATACATTCTTTCTACAAAATGTTCAAAAAGGTTTTAAAAAATGCCCATCACAAGTTCTGAAAGCCCAAGAAAGCATTTTGTTTTGTCTAACCAACGAAGAAAATTCAAAGACTCTATTAAAATATAATAAATATGATGATAATAATATAAATAGCGAAAAGTTATTCACTGACCTTTGACATTTTTACTTGATTGTTACAGATTATTTTTCCATTCATAAACTGATCTATTAAAATCGACTAACTGTTTAAATTGTAATCTTTTGTCTTCTTATTGGGATATAATTAGGCTACATCTTAATTATAGTCCTACAGAGCATGTTTGAAAAAGACTTTAACCTCTGCTTAGTCATGTTGTAGTAATGTTGTTTTTCCTGTTTTTTTAACCCAACCATTTACGTATTTTAGGCAGAAGTAACCAATACACCCTTAGTTGTCTCTTTTCCCTCTCCCTGCACTTTATTTTTCATTATTATTCCTGTCATTTTTTTTTTACTTTTGTGATGAATACAATACCAATACAGTCGTTCGCCCTGCAAAAAAATAATATAACAATGCAAGATCAAAAGCTACACTTCCTGGAGCAAAAAAAACCTCCAAAAAACACTGACTGACAAGACAATAAACCATCTGTCTGAGTATTTGTGTATTGTACGCGTCAGTCACCATTACTGTGCACGCCAGGTGGTTGTGTGTTGCTTGTCTGACGTTAATCTCTATTAGCCGTTAGACGTCGGGGAAGCGAACTAGAAGTAATTTCACTTCACAGCATGCTAGCAGAGTTTCCTTTAAGAACTACCTACAATTTGTAGATTAATTATCCAAAAAAATAGCAGTGTAACATTACAACGGGGAGAGCTTGTTCCCATTATTTAGTGATATCTTTCTCGAAGCACACACACACGTAGAACGCGCACGCACACACACACAGCAACATTAGCACGAGGAAACACGCTACATACCCCGCTGTCATAACAACGTTGTAAATGACCAAGTAGGCCGTGGCCAGGGCACCGGGTCCCTTCTTTTTCTTCGCGGCTACATCGCCGTGGGCCGCCTTGGTGGTCCCCGGAGCAGCTGCCGACATGACTGCAACCCTGAACGGTCTTTGGTCCTGGACGACTTCGGCTGTCAGGTTCACCGAGTCAGGAAACGAACAGGGGGCCAGACCCGGAAGTGTCGTCCCGAAGCGAGAGGATAAACTCCTCCGTACTTCCGCCTTCGCTTTTGAGACGCTCTCACTCCAATATCACCTTAAAGATCGGTCCTTTCGATGTTTGACTCTATGTATTCATTTTGTTTGGACCATTTTATGCTGAATATAATGTAGCTGGTAAATCCCCTCGGATCTGTCAGTTCCTCAGTATTAAGAGTATGATGCTCTTCGATAGGCGTGCCCCCTATTGCGCGTCCCAAACTACATGCCTGCTAAAAGAAAAGGGCCATAATACCATTTCAGTCCTCACTTTATCTGGAATAATAGAAAATGGCTTGCTGTAATTTAATATTGTATTAATAATAAAGTTAAAGAAGTATCCTTCAATATTTTACATCAAAGTTTCCCTGTTAAAGAAGTGTTGTAAAATTGTAAGGTAAATATAGGCCAGTCTTTCTCAAAGAGTGGTCCGCGGACCACTGGTGGTCCGTGAGTGACCCCTAGTGGTCCTTGAGTATATTGGTAAAAGTGTTTCTCAAACTGTTTAAAAATGACTAGTATATAGTGTAGCATAGATGTATTTTCTTGAAAAAAGCTTGGATGTGAAAACAACTTAATTTTCATGGAAAAAAAAATGTATTGAAATAAAATCCTAATTTTCATGAAAAAAGCTTTAAGTAAAAAAAAAAAAAAAAAGAAAAAGCTTAATTTTCTTTAAAAAAAAGCTTGAATGTGAAAAAAAACAAAAAAAAACTTACTTTTCATGAAAAAATCTTGGATGTGAAAAAAACATTAATTTTCTTGAAAAAAGCGTGGATGTAAAAACAACTTAATTTTTATGGAAAAAAATGTTATTTAAAAAAAATCTTAATTTTCGTGAAAAAGGGTTGAATGTCAAAAAAAAGTTTTTTTTGCTTACATTGTGCACAATCCTAAAAGAATGTATATATAATCAAATTAAACTACAGTTAAGCTGCTTTGTATAGTCTGCTGTGTGCACTACCTGTTGCATTTTAATCTGTCATAGATCTCCATGGTAAACCACATTTCCACACATCTGACAACAATGGTAATAAACAGCAGGTGTATATAAATATGTAAATGTATAGGCTGTAGAAATGAAATAATCAAAATGTAATATAGTAGATCCGTTGCTGGTATGCATTTCATGAGAATGTTCAAAATGCATTAAGGGAATTGAATGATACAGCTGGTTTTGAGCTCTTGTAAGTCCCCTGACTTCATGAAAGTGCATTACTAAATGTTGAGCACAGTTTAGATAAAAGTGATCATTGATATTTCGTGTCAAGTCCTTTAAATGAGTGAGTGTCTTTAGTTTCATCAGTCCTGTATTTTACCTAGTGATGCTCTGTCAGCCCTGTAATGCAAAACCCTTTGCTTCTTATGCCATCATGTGAGACACATGATCAGTGTTCATGTGACTAACAGTGAAGAACATTTCATTGTCTGGCCCCTAAACAAAAAAGTCCTTAGTTGCCTTGTGTGCGTGTCCTGCTACACTGTCCTAAAAGTGTGGGGTTGTGTTGAAGGGCTACAAGTCACACACTGTCTAAAGCTGAAAGTCAGCACTTTAAACATGTGATCAAATCTAATGTGCAAACCAATACTTTGTGACTGTGGTGGACATAATGAAAAAAGTCTTAATGCGTTCATAATTCTCTTTTTTGTACTATTTGTACATTTTTGTAATTTTTTTTGTTCTCCTACTGTGTATTGTAACTGTTGCACAACGATTTCCCTCAGGATAAATAAAGTTCTACCTTATCTTATCTTTTCCCCACTAGATGTCAGTGTTTCACTTGTCTCCTTTGAGTAGGTAAACATAGGTGTTAAATCAAGTGCCAAAATGTAGATTTCTTTTTTTTAGGAATTTATATCAACATGATGAACTTTCAATATTTTAAATAAATACTAATTAAACCCACTAAACGTATAAAAATACTTTGCCCACTGTACTTCAGCGTTTAAAACAAAATAAATCATGTTCAGGCGTTATTCAGGGCAGCCACGATTCCGGAAGAGCAACTGGTGCGAGTTTAATGGACAAGGAAGAGCTGTTTGTTTAGGTTTAGTCTTGAGATCGCACACAAGTCTTCTTTCGTCAAATAGCCTGGCTTTTTTTTTTTTTTTTAAATCGTCAGCATGCCTTTGTTTGCCCAAAATCCATTTGACCAAGATGTCGGTAAGTGAAACGCTGTTTCTTTGGTGTTTTCAGTGTGTCCGAGCTAAAGCTAACGATAGGGCCAACAACACTTGAAGCTAACGTTAGCTTAGCTTGACTTCTTTACTTCGCTGTAAGTTTATTCAGTATGGACAGTTTTTGGTAACAACAACATCCACAAGTCTCAAACACTTTCTTACTGTGTAGCTGACTGAGTAGTTGTCAAAAAACGTACATTAAGTTTATTGACATAAGCGACTGCTTGTTTTTTTGAGGCTGATTCATATTAACCGTGACTGGCTAACGTCAGTTGCAACATCATCTCATCATAAATCCGGTTGTATTGGCTCCATACATCCATTGTTTCTATATTTGTCATGGAACAGTGGAAATAATGTAACAGCTAAAAACATGTTTTAAATTTCCATTAATGCGGTAGTGGAAGAAATAACGTTACTTAAGCTATATTTGAAATACAACACTCTAAAAATATTATTGTAAGTAAAAGTCCTGAATTAGAAATATGATTTAAGTAAAAGCACAGAAGAATTATCAGCAAAATGTACTTAATGTATCAAAAGTAAAAGTACTCATGCAGAACAGCTACTTAAAAAATAAAGAAAAGTGTATTATGATAGAATATTTATATTATTCTGTTTTATCACTAACAAATAACGTTACATTTTAATGTTGTAGTTCATCAATGTGGAGTCAATTTTAAATAGTTTGTACTATTAGGTAGATTATTCGAATCATCGAATCATGTAAGCATATTATACTTTATAAGGAATTTAAGATGTCAAATAAATGTGGAGTTAAAAGTACAGTGTTTCAATTCCTGGCATGGCATAAAATTGGAATACTCATGTAAATACTTACAAGTATTTAAAAATTGTATTTAAGTACAATAATTGAGTAAATGTACCATTGCAGTTTTTTGTGTTGTTTTAGTCTATAAAAAGCTTGGGAATAGTGAAAAAGCCCATCGCAGGTGCTTTGAAAAGTCCAAAACCCAAAAACATTCAGTTTACAATCATATAAAATCCTCATACACTATGAGTTTTATTATTTTGCTTTTCATTCGGCCATCAAACCCAATTCTATAAATGAGTTTCAAATATTATATGCATTCATAATCTATTATGTCTGAAATTCTCCATTTTACGATTTGTGACAAACACACAGAAAAATTCTGAGCAATTCTGGAGTGATCTTTTCTTTACCATATAATGGTAGATTTTCAAAAATAAAGTCTGGCCTCTTGGGGAGAATTTTGCTTTTCAATTAAGCGATTAGTCAAATATCAATAGGAAAGCTGAAATTATTTGTTGATATATATTATTTTTAATTGATCAAACAATTATAGCAAAAAAAGAAATGTGTGATTTAATGTAATCACTAGTTTACTGCCTGACTCCAAATAGTTGCCAATTGATTTTCTGTCTATCAGTAATCGTAAGACCTGCCTCCACTTTGAGTCCGTTTGGTTATAATGTGTTGGTCATTTGTGTTGTAGATACAGTATGACTTTTCTCATAGTCGTGTTATGTAAAATGTCACGCAAACTTTCTAGCTCAACCCCACTTATCTTCACCTGCAATACCCCAGTTATTGTATGACTTAACAATAATTAACTGTTACACTTACCTGGCTCTCTGTGTTATATGGTCAGGAGTGTCATGACAGGGTTAACCATGAGTTGGAAATGTGCATTTTGGGTATTTCCTGCTTGCATATTGCAAAGCAGCATTGGGTCTCCACTTGATAACATACCACCTCCACTACCATCATGACACTTGTGTAAGATATTACATAACTAAACATGAACTTTTAGGGAAAAAGAGCCAATGTGCTTTTTATCACACCAAATCTCACGCCATGTAATGAATATGGCTATTTGACTATGGCAATTTTTTAGGCTGTCACTTCTGATCACATTTTAAAAGGCTTCAAGATTGGGGTGGTATACCATCTTGACTAACCCTGCATTTTCACACAATAAGACTCTTATATGACTTGGATTGACAGGCTTTGGTACATTAACCAGTTCTAATATGTGGCAGTTCAACGCTTGCTGTTCATTATTATAACACTTGCCCACTGCGATTGGCACAGCCGTGATGCCAGTGAAGATATTTTCTCACTGGACCATATGCACTGTATCCCTCTTTTCCATATTTCCAGAGAAGTCAACCAATGAAAACAACACAACAGATGACTGGGGGCTCATTATGGACATCTGCGATAAGATTGGAACGACAGCCAATGGGTAAGCTGGAAAAAGGCAATTTCCTTCGAATGATCGGAGGAGATCGTCAGCGGTTGTTTAAATGGCTCCTTATTTAAGTGCAGTACATTTGTATGAGACTTTGAATTTGAAAATGGTCTCCGCTCGATATCATCAGAACCTGCGCAGGAGCATCTCTAGTGTATGGACGCCTAATTGTTCCATTAAGTAATTATTGTACCAGCACTGAATTCTATTATGTTCTCTTGTGTTTCAGACCAAAGGACAGCTTGAGATCAATTATGAAGAGAGTCAACCACAAAGTGCCTCATGTTGCCATGCAGGCCATCAATGTGAGTTTGTAACGTCTTTGATAGACACTCCATCAAGAAATCTGTTTCAAATAAGTTTCAAAAAACATGTACGCCTATATTTGTTACCTAAGAGCAAGAGATTCGGAGAGGGTCAAACTCTCCCATTAACTCCTATTTAAGTGTAAGATATTAGTTTTTCCCTGTGCAATTTAGCTGCAGTTCTGTAATTGCTCTAATATTCCCATTGTTGCAAAAGTGGAACATTTCATACTGGGAGAATGAGAAATATGAGAGCTGTTTCTCTCTCTCTCTGTCTGAGTCATCATGAGCAAATACTGTCACATGGCCTGATCTATATTTAGCTCTCTGTTTTCACTCATTCCTTTTTAATTAAAGCCCTTTTGTCATTTTAAACCATTTCTAATTAGAAAAGCTTCACCTGCTGTCAATACCTACTCTGAATAATTCAGTAATGGGAGTGGTAGAGAAAAAGAAATCCGTTTTCCCCCATAATACAACATATACCAGCTGTTTTTAATTCTTCCATTTTCGACTTCTACTCTTGCAGTTGCTCGGTGCTTGTGTTTCAAACTGCGGAAAAATATTCCACTTGGAAATCTGCTCAAGGGAGTTTGCCAGTGAAGTACGGAGTGTGCTGAGCAGGGTATGTGAACCTGTCTGCTTTTTCCCCATCACTATTCCTATTTTATAACCATATTTGTCTGCCACCTTTTTGACCAGTGTCATTCTCACACATGTGCTCCCTCACACTCTGAAGAAGGCTAGCTGAAATGTCACAGATAGAATCCTAACTATGGTCTTAACTGTGGAGCCCTGTTTAGCCATTAGAGTCTCCCTCTGGCATTAAAAACATAGGAGAGAGCAACATGACATGTTTGTTTGCATGTCGTCTGAAGGCCCACCCTAAGGTGTGTGAGAAGCTCAAGGCTCTGATGGTGGAGTGGGCAGAAGACTTCCAGAAGGATCCACAACTCAGCCTGATCAGCGCCACCATCAAGTCTCTGAAAGAGGAGGGCATCAGCTTCCCCTCCGCATCCTCACAGGTTGGTTTACATTCTATGTTCTTTCCAAGTCAACCCCAATCACCTCCATATTTTTGGACTTTTATGTATAGCCTAAACTTATTGCTAAGTAAATCAACAGTTGACAAATCTGGTTCCTCTTTTAACCCTCACAGGCTTAAAGTGCTTAGTGTTTAGAAAACCAAGATGCCTCCCCTGTACACAAAAAAAAAAATGGTATGAAATAACATAAACACCTCAGGATAGTATTCATTGTGATCCTTCATTATTTAGCATTAACATATGTGTAGCAAGATGACAATAAATGATCCTTGAATTATACAGTGCACCCTCTTAGAAAGAAGAATACTGATTCTGTCTGCCACTTTCTCTATTATACCAGCCAGATGTTATTTTAAAAGAAAAGAAGAACTACAATTTGGTCAAGGTTTTCATCCACGGACGGATTTAGAAGCATTTTGTTATATTCAGTTGCATCCTATCCCTTTAACTTTAGATGTAATGTGTTTGCAGTCCTCTTTCACACCCCTGTGCTTTGCTGGTTTTTCTTCCACTTAATTACAGTTTCAGTTAGACCACAATAACAAAATAAGTGTGTGGATCCTTCTTGTCTAGCCTGAAGCGGTCATTATGGCGCTGGTTTCACTGCAGTTGAGTGCGTTGCGTGACGGTTCAGGTTGGGTGGAGCTTGTTTGTCTGTGTATGGCAAGTGCTTACAGTGGAATTTCCTCTTCACATATTTCCCATAATTCTGTGTGTGTGTAAGCCCCAAGATTAGGGGTGCCTTCATCGTTGTGGACAAAGCTGCCGTCTGGTTTCTGCTCCATTCTTTGTTTGATGTCTGTGCAATGTGTTAGGTAACATCCTGATATGTGTGTCAAGGGTTGAAGTGGACTTTGCTCTCAGGTTGTCATAAAACAGCTGACCTACAAATGTCTCATCTGTGGTCATTGTCTCTCTGTGACTTATAGTTTCTGTGTGTTATCTATAGAAAGTGTTGCTCATTCAATAGTTAAATTGTCTATTCTGGTACATAATGGTATATTTGTCCTTCCTTATTTTTGTATATTGGGTAGACAAAACATGAGAAACATCTCTGAATATAATGCAGTCCTTTTCTACTACAACCTCAATGATAAACATGTATGTAGCTTAATACCCCTTAAAGGGATAGTGTTTCTAAAAAAAAATGTTTTAAGTGTGTTTGTATGGAGGTATTTATCCGCAGTTAGTGTGTATTCCCTAGTTTGGAGAAACCAGCATCTTTGCTCTCTTCAAAGCCACCAGACTCTATAGACAAAAACTGTAATTTTACTTTGCAGAACACAGATGTTGCCTTGATCTGTTAGTTAGTTTGTGTTATTGATATGACTTTGGTGTTTTTAAAGGATAGACCAGCAACTTCTGTGTTCTGCAAGCTAAAATGACCGTTTTTGTTGATGGAGCCGATTCTAAATATAACATACGATTTAAGCTGATGGGTTTTTTTTTTCTTTCTAAAATACATTTTAATGCTGCCCACCGTTCGGGAACTCCTGTCTGTCTCTCTAAACTGTGGAAGTGCCGACCGGCCATCTACTGTAGATAATGCACCGACTATGGCTAAGTATCTCATACAACCCCACTTCACACAACCTGGACTATCCCTTTTAATGCATCTCTAACAGTTTGCAGTATAAACGCACAACTCAGAACATGGATCGATAAACATCCTTGTGGCTTTCATAGAAATGATCTGAAACCTCTTGGCCTGAATTTGCTGCCTCACCCTCACTTTGTTGTGCTCCGTGTTGCTGTGGTGGTGCTGTGCTGTGTATAATGTTGTGGCAAAGCCTGGGAAATCTGCTTTAATGGAGAGCAGGTGGCACACGAGGCGGCAGGTGTGACATTTAATCTCTATCCGCTAATGAGCAAACAGCAGCAGGTAGTGTGACTCAGCCGTTGCACCGCTCCTTAGTATTTCCCTTTTTAGCTAGGATTCATGCTGAACTTTATTGTAATTTTTAGACGAAAGGCCGGGAATTATTATTTTTATCTTTTTAGTTTTCAGTTACCACCAAAAATAAACGAGTTTTCCAGTCCCTGTCAATTACCTCTATGTTGGGTGCATTTTCTCTTCTTGCAACAACAGTTGGAAGTTTGGCAGTCGGACAAACAACATATACAGTTTTGTGTCCCAGTTTTAGATGGCATGGAAACTCCACCCGCCAGGTACTGGTGCTTGGAAGTGCACTGATTATTACAGTTTTGGGAAAGGCTTTCAAAGGATCTTCTTGAATGTAATTCAAAGAGTTTACACACAGTGATCAGTATGGAAATAGCCATCTGTCTTAAAACACCAATGATAAAGCAAGTGAATGAAAAGTTACTTCCACGTCTTTATTACACTTCCATCTGTCTTTAAAAAAAAAAAAAATAATAATAATAATTATTATTCAATCCTTTGATTTATGAGATCGTCTCATTTTAATCAGGAGCTGTTTTTCGCGAGAACTGTGTACAAGAAAATATAAACTCAGACAGACGGACAGATAACTCAAAGACATACATTTTCACAAATTTACAAAAAAAAAAACATTCACTAGTGTGATTGCAAATGCACACGTACAACCTTTTTTTAAAATGATCAAGTAAGATCAGAGTGTAACTTCATGTCTTTCTGTTTCACATTAGTTCACCCAATGTGAATGTTGATGGCAGACATGCTGCTCATCACTGGCAACATCGTCCAGTTGACCTGTTTTTGTCCACTTTGACCTCATTGCATGTCAGAGCGCTACCTTAGGTCACCTGAGACAAAAAGCTAATGAAACTGCTGTGTGGAGAGTTTCTGTATGAAGGCCAGAGCCATGCACCTTGTAGTCCCCAACATAAGCTGCAGGTGGCAGCACAGTCTCTGGAAATGTGTTTTCACTTGCCTAGCCTTTAGTGTTTTTAGTGTGTGTGTGTGTGTGTGTGTGTGTGTGTGTGTGTGTGTGTGTGTGTGTGTGTGTGTGTGTGTGTGTGTGTGTGTGTGTGTGTGTGTGTGTGTGTGTGTGTGTGTGTGTGTGTGTGTGTGTGTGTGTGTG
>CALSBV010010255.1:627230-645937 GCA_943590825.1 Bovichtus diacanthus
ATATATTTATTTATATATATTTATAAATATATATATATTTATATATATATTTATTTATATATAAATATATATATATTTATAAATACATATTTATAAATATATATTTATATATATATATTTATAAATATATTTATATAAATATATATTTATTTATATATATATATTTATTTATAAATACATATTTATATATATATTTATTTATATATAAATATATATATATATTTATAAATACATATTTATAAATACATATTTATATATATATTTATATATATATATATTAATATACATATATATATATGTATATTAAATATTTATTATATTTTATAAAGAAATCATTAATTATGTTAAAAAACTGAATTTCAACCATAAAATGCCCAATTTACAGTCAAAGTGGATGCTTAGTGTAACAGGGTTAATGCACAGGAGATGTTCCTGACACTGAAGTCCACATACAAATGTTTAAACATATTCGTCTGGTTGTACGCGTGAGAATATGTTCAGATTAGTGAAACATTCCACCTCAAAGCAGTGATGGTCGAGTGCTACGTCGTTCATGCGTACCTGAAGTTGCATTAATGAAATTCCGAATTTCTGCAACCGTCCCTGAACGCGGCACGACTGAAGCCCAGTGTGATGGGAGCGGGGGGGGGGGAGGGTTAGTCTCCGCGGTCGCACTGATACACTGGGCTTCATCTGTGCGGACCGGCCGCAGAGTGGAGCTTCATCTGTGTTTTCTCTTGTGTTGTCGTGAAGCGGAACCGGAGCAAAGCTGGAGCCGGCGGTCCACTGTCCGCCACCGGAGCAGCAGCAGTTCCAGTGGAGCGGCGCGGAGAGGCAGCCTCCGCCCTGGACCGATGAACTGGCTGAGATGTCCCGGCACATCTACACCCGACACGGGATAGGAGAAGGGACGCAGAAGCCCGTGTTTCAGGTAGGAAAATAACAAATCGCGTGAAACCACTGAGGCTCTTCTCTTTGTCTTCTAGTTGTTCAAAAAAAAAATGCATGATAATAAAAATTTTTAAAAAAACATGTCAGTAAGAATGATAATATTGATAGAAAAAAGAGAGAGTGTTATAGGAAATCAATAGCCAACCTACACTCTCACTAAAAGAGCAACATTGAACATTGATTGAAAGAAACGAACACAGATCCTCACAGACGCACTGAACTCATCATTCTGCTTATCTCAAGCTGCATTTTTCATCATTCTTAATGAGCCCCGGAGGTGTCATCATTAATCAAACACAGGCACAGGTCCTGCAGTATGGTGAGCATTTGATTAATCAAAAATAAATTAAATTGGGTTCTTAATTATTAAGCATTTTCTGATGGAACTCCACCCATGGTGCACAAGGAGGAAAGGAATAGATAAGAACTAAAAATAGATTATTTTTTTTGCACTGTAGCATCATTTAGTAAACATTGTTGATACTGTAATTTCTGCCTCTTGTACTGCATCAGTACTTCTGCTGTCAGTGTCCTTAAATGCACGCAGACACATCCCTATTGAACGTTTTGCTTCTGAGAGAGATAGGTGATATAACAAGAAGTATTAAAGGGATAGTTAACCACAGTATAACTGGTTTGGTGAAATCTCTGATGGTCCACAAATGAATATCATCTCCCGGAATATACTGTACATCGTCATATAAAGCTGCATTATTGTCAATTATCAATTAATCTGACAATTGTTCATTTGAATCGTTTAGTCCGTGAAATATAAAAAAAAAAGTAAAGAAATGCCCATTACAATGGCTGAGAACCCAAGGTGACCTTTTCCAATATCTTTGACCAACAGTCCAAAACCTAATGTTATTTCATTCACTGTCACACATGACGGAGAAAAACACCAAATCCTCACATTTGTAAAGCTGGAACTAGCAAATGTCTGCTGTTTTTTGTTACAAAACAAAAATAACTTGATTATCAAAATAGTTGCCGTTTAATTTTCTGTCAATCAATTTATTGGTTAATTGACTTATCGTTTCAACTAGTAGATAGCAAACTCCGCTAATCCCAAAGGGGAAATTCCAGCTTTATAGCATCACTGTGACATACAAACAAATTAGGTAGGTAAGAAAAAAAATACAATAAAAGACAATAATTAATTAAATTAGACAAAATAAAAACCTGAGAGCAGAGTCTGAATGAAAACTTGGACAATGCTTCATAACTCTAGTAATGCACACTGCAAAATGATACTGTACTAGTGATAGTGATTTATTGTACAAGTAGATAATGTTTGTGCTTAGCTGCATATATTAACAGGAAATGAATTGTACATTTAATTACTGGTAGAATGATGTTATAATAAAGGGATTAAAAATACAGCAGGGATGAATACAGAGGAGAGACAGACGTATCTGCAGGGACTGAAAAGTGCAAGAGAACAGACAGCATGGAAGAATAACAGATACATTAATAATATAATAAATGAATGCTGACGATCGTCGAGCTGAAACAATGAATTATTTAATCGATTCATTTATTAAAATTTTTTTTACAGAAGATTTATTGACAACTGCTGTATGTTGACCATTTATAAGAATAAATGCTAAACATTTTTCTTCTTTTTTTTTTTGTCTAATGTGATACAACCGAGCTGCCGATGAAGACCCTGCGATGCAGCTGAAAGCTCCAGAAAAAAAAGCAAGGATGCGGAATCTTAGGATGTCGTCTGGCCATTTATCACAATTTTAATTTCATTTAATCGAGAAAAAAAAACCAAAACTGTTAGTTGAATTCCTAGATGAATGTAATAAATAAATGCAGTTCCAAGTCAGTTGGAAGCGTCCACTTACCCCAGATTCTCCGATGTCACAGGGGGACGTCAGGCCTCGCATGCTGTGTTAGAAACGCTGAGAAGTCGTTTATCATATTCCGCGCTGGCTCTTCCATCTCAGGTGAAGTGTCACCTCATTTGTTCCCCTCAAGCACTAAAAGAAATTGGCGACGTACGAAAACGGGCCACACAAAGTGCATCAGTGCAGCATTAGAAACGTTCATATTTGGGTCTAATAAAGCAATTAAAAAAACTGTCTTCGTAAAAATCAAGTCGTCCCAGTGGACACGAGCCAGGGGCTGAGATGCTGGTTTGAATGGGGCTTGCTGGAGGGAAGGTGACCTTGACTAAGTGCGGAAGAGAGTTTGGGATAAATATAGGAATAACACCAAAAAAAAAAAACAGAATCACAAATACAGAAAATAAAGAGAATTTGTGTTTGTCCTCACCAGGCTAACAGAGGGACCTACTCCAGGCGCAGCCGGCTGAAGAGGTCCGATGGCAGCACCACCTCCACCAGCTTCATCCTCAGACAGGTAGGACACGTCGGCAGGGTTCTTTACTCCACCTGGGATTTATCAGATATCCTTTTTTAAATATATAGAATAGTGAACATTTGAGAAATAATAAGAGAAATTAAAAAAAAAGCCCGTCTGAAAATCCGATTTTACAGCCCAAAAATCTTAACTCTGAGAATGTTGTTATGCTAACGTTAGTATGTGGAGAAGCTAAATGTTACATGCTAAGTGTCAGCACACAAACACACAACACAAACAAACATTTTTGATAAGAATTGCTTAAAGGGAAACATTGCTATTTTTCAACCTGGGCACTATTTTCCCATGCTCATTTATTTGTCCCAATTAGTCACTTGGACACAAAAAAAAAAGGGAAAATAGGGTGCAGATTGAAAAATACCAAAGTTTCCCTTTTAAATTTGGTTATTTAACAATATGTACTGAGATTTTACAGACATTTTACAGTTTAAAGACTCGTCAGTGTCCAGTTTATATGGATTAAAGTATGACAATGTAGCGCTGAGCCTGGTGTGGGCGGGTGTGTCCTAAAATGGCCACCATACATTTGATTTAGGTAACAATGTGACCTTTCTTATCCCGTCACATTTAGGACAAACTTCACCCACCAGTGGTAAGAATCTAAGGGATAAAAAAGAGTTTAGGGAGCTGTGGGTGATCGTTTGCAGATTCAGCACACATCTTGCATTTGTTTCCCATATTTATACAACCTCTGCATCACTACCAGAGGAGCAACACAACGTTTTCTGGGTGAATTACTTTTAAAAAGACTATTTTTCTGTGAAAGTCTGTGATGAGAAGTATCCGTTAGACTGTGAAAAACACCACGTTTTTCATAGACCAATGTCTGACTTGTTATTTTGAAGAAGCTCCAGTTGAAAGTCCTCTTCATCTTCTTGACAGACTTCATAAAGTGAGTTTTCTGTGTAACCGCTTCTGATATCAGTTTTTTTTTTTTTTCTCACACATAAAAGTTTAATTCTAATGTCAAGTGAGGAGTTAACTGAAACCATCAGATGATATGTTGCAAAGACGGCTTGCGTTTGGCCCCTGCTGTAGCTTAGGGAATCGATGACTTTGATTTGTGTCAGCCTGGGAATTCAGCTGCTTCAGAGGCGTCAATCAGCCATGTTTAATTCATAATGTCGGGGGTTAGGCGGGGCCGTTTGAATGCTGTCGCTGCCGACTCCTGTCTATGTGTCACCGTAAAACAAATTCAAAGTGGTTTCCTGTGTTAAGTCCCTTCTGTAATTCATAATTCAGAGGGGGAGTTACCCTGGACTTTGACGTCCTGCTAACAAGTTACCAAGGGAACGGCGGCTGCAGAGGACAGTCTGTCATTGGCTACCTTTGTCCCAAACGCCCCCCCCCCCACCATACATGACCTTGAACTCCTCCACCATGTGTCCCGCTGAATAGATGCTCTTTTTCTTTTGCTAACAATAGCACATGACGTTTTGTCAACTCTAATAGCCTGATGTGATTTATGATGGTGTCAAGTGCTTCACTCTGCGCTGCGTTTGCTGTCACATTAGGTCAGCTTGTATGTGTGAGATTTTATAGTAGATTTAGTCCCGAGGTATTTCAGGTCACATGTATTTTTTGGGTCAATATTCCGTGTATCTATGCCTCTCAGTCCGTAGCGCGTGTTACCTCGGGAGCGCCTGGAGGGAATCTTCTTCAAATTTGGTACAAACGTCCACTTGGACTCAAGGATGAACTGATTATAATTTGGGGGTCAAAGGTCAAGGTCACTGAGACCAAACAAAACTCGTTTTTGGCCATAGCTCAAGAATTCATATGCTAATTATGACAACTTCACACACATCTCTAAAAGGATAACATGATGAAGTGAGGACAATTTTGGACAGACATGGACGTAAGCTGCAACTTCACCAGTGGGCGGAGGCACTAATTCTTGTTTAATAGCATTTCAGCTAAACCAGTTCCGTAAAGACAGGATGGCTGCAGAGCAGATGGTGCCGGAGTCTCATGAATAGTGCAGTGCTTGAGAGTTATTGCTGAGCTTTGTGTTTTAATTACACACCTGTATGTCCAACTTGTTGACATCTCCCATTAATTATTGAAGGCCCAGTGCATGAAAGCTGCACAGAGTAATGATGTGGCTCACAGGAAGGAGGACAAACAAGATATGGTGGACGGAAAGAATGAAACCAACATGCACAAATGTGAGAACGAAGAATGGATGAAAAGAGAGGGAAAGGTACCAATAAAAGCTCTTGTTCACTCCCTTGCCTCATTACACGCTGACAGATTTCTTGAACACCCCCGCTGTGCTTTGTGTCATCACCGGCGTGATCGTCACCAGGTGAGAAAAGGAGCAGCGGGCTCTCTTTGATTCCCTCGTGTATCCATAGTAACAGCCGCCCTTCAACAACAGGGGTCAAGCCCAGGAGGTTGATGAGCAAACTGCACCTCCTCCTCCTTTTCAGCAGAGCGTACAATTTTCTTTTGATTTCAATGCTCACATGAGAGAAGATAAAACTGACAGAAATGCAGCCTTTTTGTTTTTTAAGAACATTTGGATATCTAGCTCCTTCATTTCAGACTTAAAGACCATTTACAGTAAGTCCTGTTAGCTATTTTAAGGATCTCAGTTCTTCATCCTTAACCCAGTTCTGTGCTTTGAAAATCCTGCTTTTGTTGCCCATGGACAGGAGGATCGTTCGGGTACATCCGTTCATTTGACTCCTGAATTTTTGAGGCTTTAAGAGCAGAATTAGGTTGGCGTGTTGACGTGTTGACGTGTTGCAAAAAAACCTTAATTTTCATGAAAAAAGCTTGGATGTGAAAAAAAACTTAATTTGAAAAAAATTGATTTAAAAAAAAAAAAAAACTTCATTATCATGAAAAAAGGATGTCAAATTTTTTTAAAATTTTCTTCAAAAAAGCTTGGATGTGAAAAAAACTTTAATTTTCATAAGTAAGTTCCGGCTCTGTTTGCTCGGACATAAACTCAGTAATAAATATAGTCTACGTTTCATATGATGTGTAAAATCTATCAACATTTACCGTTTAGATGGCATATGAATGAAATGCTTGTAGAATCCGTAGTTGTATTTGTATTGTTGATTTAATGTGTGAACGAGCGATGTAGAGAAGGTCACATAAAGCTCAATATTAGCCTGTGATCTGTAATATACTGTTGGAGTGGTAAGCAGGCCTTTTATTGGTTAAGTGGTGCTTGGTCTGAAAAAGTTTGAGAACCCCTGCTCTACAACGTTAAATACTTATGACTGAATGGACAAGAACAGGAAAAGTGGGAAAAAATATCTAAAGTTATTTAAAAAAAAAAAAATCAAAAGTCTAACACTCAGCTACTGTGTGTGTGTGTGACTGTGTGGGTGTGGCTTGATCAGATTTGATTGAATTGTCCTGGCAACATTACGAAACAAACAACAACACAACTGCCACCAGATTGTGACTCAACTATTCCTAATATCCCTGCACCCACTTCAAACCAGCGAGAGGAGCACAGACAAAAGCACAAATACCTAAAATCACAATTTACTTTGGTGGATAATAGCGTGACAAAATGTGTTTTCAGGGCAGAGTGACTTTAAGTATTAGGGTTAAGGGAGGATGAGCATCAGTCAGGGTCAGAGTCTGTGGGATGTCCCAATACAGATCAGTCCATTTTAGGGAAAACAAAGTCAAAAAACATTTTTAAAAAAAAAGAGAAAAACGTGTGCAAAGAGAAAGTTACCATAAGTGATGGTTTAGTTTATTTTTACAGGGAAAAGGACAGAATGTATTGTATATATGTTTGCTCGGTATGAGTCACCACATGATGCGCTGAGCCGGTAAGTGACAGAGAGGTGCTGATTCTGCCACACGGTGTGCCCGACATGTTTCCAGGTCAACCTCTGAGCTCCGCAGTAAGAGAATGCAAAAACTCTGCAGATGTTTGCTCTCAGGAATCATCCAGAGCTGCAGCGTTGAAGTGGCACAGAGGACATTTGCTCTGGATACAGCACTTGATAGACATAATGGCCACCTCGCATATCCTGCATCAGAGCGCTGGTCGTGCGTGCTCTCAGGAGCGTGTCTGCAAAATGCAATTAATCCCTTGAGTATGTGAAGTAAGGTCAGCAGCAGACTCTAAATAAAGCACAATTTTTCTTTTATCACATTAGCTTTACTTATTTACAATTCAGCATGGGAAGCTTTCACCTTTAGACATAACCAAAACAAAGAAAGAATAAAGAGCAGGCTGTTAGATGCGATAAAAGAATATAAATCACATTATATTCTCACTCAGCTAAAGTCTGACCTTTCCGTCATATATAATTCATATATTATCCATTATCTATCCATTCGTCAATGCTGGGTGAGTTGTGAATTTAGTCACTTCCTTGTTACAGCCTTGATGCAGATTCCATGTTGACGTGCTAAAGGTTGGAGAAGCTCTTATTTTGAGACACACTGAGGGCCTTTGTTTCCCCAACAAGGTTTATTGATGCATGTTTGACAATATATATAAAACTAGTGCACATTTTCAAGATAGTAGACGTGTTTTGCTAGAACGATAAGATACTGTACACACAGTATGTACAGACTAACAAGTGTGCCGACCTTCTTTTTTGCACTGCAGTTAAGTATTTCTTCGTCTTGCACCCGAGTAGTTTTGCCTGGATCTGTGCACACTTGGATCTGTGCACATTTGGATCTGTGCACACTTGGATCTGTGCACATTTGGATCTGTGCATGCAAATTTCAAATTGAGCGTTGTAACAGTAATGAGTTCTGCCGGGGCTGCTAAATGTTTTAATGGGTTGAGGCTGACCAGAAAATTAGTTTTTAGTTGCAGCGGTAACGCAGCTGTGAACTAAATACCTCATCACCGTCTCTTTTGAGAAGGACACAAAGTCCTGTCCCATATTCACATCCTGTGTCACCAACTTTAGTTCCCCTTCTGTCTGAACGGCAAATACAAATTCAAGGCCCTGCAGATTTCTTTTAATAAAGTCTCAATTTGGGATGTTCAAAGCTTCTGATACCACGGCTTTCTCCCAGAAATTAAATTTCATTTCCGAATCACAATACATTAAACACAGACATCCCTTAAACCAAAACGCTCAGCTTGCTGGCTGCACAGTGATAAGAAAAGGGGTTTCTTCGCACGGCTAATCCCTCTTATGTAGGTCACATGGCTCAACTCGGCAGTCTTTAATTTGTGAATTACTTGATGGGGCCCGGCCACTGCTCTCATAGCTCATGCTGGCACCATGCACGAGTCTGCCAGAACCTCTGTAACCCCTGGAGACCCCCTATCAAGATTACTCATGAAAAGTACACTTCTGAAGAAAACAACACATTTCAGTTTCCAGTTTCTATATTGTTCTGTGTTGCCACAGCTGCTGAACCAGTTCTGTATTTTAAAACTAGGAAAGGTACAACGATGACACAGCAAATATATACAACTTATTTATGCAGACAAACGTGGGTTGCAGTTTATGATTATTTTCATTATCAATTAATGGATTTCTTTTTCATTTGTGGCCTTTTTGCTTAATTGAGAGAATTTCTTTCTTTTTTTAAACTAGTGAAAATGTTTGTCGTATCACAGTGAAAGTGCTTGAGCAGTCGGAAACCCAAATAAATTGGTTTTAAAATACATAAAACAGAGAAAAACTCCTCACATTTAAAGAAAGAAGCTATCTGTCAATTTTGCTTCACAAATGACCTAAACCATTAGTTGTATATCAAAATAGTTCTCAATTAAGGAAATCATTTATTAATTGATTGATTCATTAATTAAGTTTAACCAGAAATTATGAAGTATCATGATTCTTGACCTTAAAAGTAATCCTAAAATGCTTTATCGGGTGGATGAAGATCATCTGACAGGAGCAGGTGCATCTGCTCTACCACAGTTTGTCAGCAGAGGGCGCTGGTGCTCTACTTTGTCAAAGAAGCAGCTGAGTCTCAGAAAACCAAAAAAAAAATTCTCTTGCGGTTTTATTTTTACTTGGATTGGATAATAGAAAATACATCTGCAATTAATATAATTTATTTATTGGTTTCTTGGTTAATTTAACAAGGACAATGAACATTTTACCAGTATTCCCTGCACTTTAGTTGGAGAAATAAGACATGAGAATGCAGGGACATTATAAATATTGTATAATTAAAATGTATAGACAGCGTTTTCAGCATTTTGTTTTCTTTAGAATATTTGGCTTTTGATTCACTCAAAGTCATTAGGAAAGCTTTCAGCTGTATCCCACGGCCTTCTTCTGCAGAAGAAGTAACAAAACGTGTCTTTTTAATTTAACATTAACAATATTCTTTTGACTATCCCTTTAACTCCCTAATGTGTGACTCTGTTGGTTTTCAACAAAGAACACCCAACAACGTAATAATACATTTTAGGCACATGCATCATAATAATTGAACTAAATGTTTTGTAATGTCAGGGACACTTGGTCAAATGGAAAAGATGAGCAGATATTTCTCATTCGGATAGTAAAAACTCACTGGGATTACCTTTCCTCCATCATTCTGTGAATGCATTCAACAGGGACTTTTTCTCACGAAATGCGTCAAACCTCAGAGTTAAACTCTTTTTCTCTTCTTTGACTGATTTCCTACACGATCACTTTCCCTGAAACAGACAATAGGAGGCTGACTTCACGTCCCCTGTAAAGACACTTGTGTTGTAGTAGAGCGGCGGCTCCGTGCCATCAGGTCGGCCACCTGTCCAAAGTATCATCTCTCTGCTGCTATGATTCTCGATGTGTAAATTATACATCAGTCTTTGCAGATTAGTGCTTAACGCTGCGCTCAGGCTGCAGACCCCCCCCACACACACACACACACACACACACACACACACCTCCCTTTCTGCCTCTTCCTTATTCACAGCCAGCAAGGCTGACTGGAGTCTCCACCAGCCTATCGGTAAACTGCGTCCCTCCTCTGTCATCAGCCAATACTGGAGGAAGGGATTGGCTTGTGTGATCTGTGAGCTTGGAACGATGAAATGCCAGGTCTGCTCTGCCTCTGGGGACAACCAGGCTGCCTCACAATAATGGGAACCAACACTTGCTCGGCTCGGGGGCAATAATATCCAATTCAGCATCAGGAAAACACAGGGCTCCACCTTTTTCCTTTTTTCTATCTGCTGCTCTGGTGTGGTCTGTCTGCTCTGTGGTCTACCTTCATGTGGAGAAAGAGACTGCTGGTGGGCTCTGTCACTCCCCTGTCCTCATCCTCCTTCCTCTCTGGAACAGGTTGATCTTTTACTGCTTCTGTCTAATTTTTTTTTTGCGCCAAAGAGCTGCTTTTTGGATTCTCACTCCTCCATGTACGATAACTTGTACCAACATGGATTTGAAGACTCGGAGGCGGTGAGTGAGTGTAGGGGCGTCTGACACTTGTAAACCATGCTTTTCTGTTGTGTGTCGTGGCTGCTTGATCCCTTCATAAACACCCACGGAATGCGCCGAGACTTGAGTGGGCTGAGCGTGCACTCTTCTCGGGGGAGTTAGTAGAGACTGGGGGAAGGGTGTGCACGCGTGTGTGTATTTGAGAGAGTGTCTTAGGGCTCCTCAATCAACCAAATGTACAGGTTTTTTTTTCTCCTTCGAATGATACTGCCAGCTAGAAAGACACTTCTCCTCCTGAGTGTCTGCGGATCTGAGCAGTATTCTCTCACCATCAGTCCCTATGGATGAATGCCGTGCTCTGTTTATAAGCATTGTGGGTATTCGAGTATGACCCTCCCTTTATCACATCCCACGATGCATCATCAAGGTTTACCGAAAAGACCAACAGCCATAATCATAATGATTGCACGCTATGGCCATCTGTATCATACCGATGTGCTGCTGGAGAAATGTTACACTTCCCCCTGTCATTAAATTCTCACCTTTACCACACACCGGAGAGGCCAACATTATTATTATTGACGGGCAGAGTGGGCATTCGTGGGCAATCGTGGGATACAAATGTGTCGGAGTGGCGGAAAATGCTTACAAAGGCAATAAATGCAGGTGCCGCGGCTGTGTGGAGGGGCGGAGGGAATCCCACTGAGCCAGAATCTGTCAAGACCTTTCTGTAACTCCACCTGACATCCTGGCTGATTAAAGGTGGAGGGATTTAGTTTTTTTTCTCATCACATCCTGTCCACAGTATGAGCAAGGGAGTGTAGGTTCAGTCTGAGCAAAGGTATTTGATTTGATGCTAAAATCACATCGCATGGCCAAAAAGTATGTGTACAGATATACAGTCCATTGCACATAATTGTGATTCAACTTCTCATTCCGAAACCGTAGACATTAATCTGCTGCTGTTACAGCCTCCGCTCTCCTGGTTTGAGGTTTCACAAAAGATGTTGCATCCTGGCTGCAGGGATCTGCTCCCATTCATCCCTATGAGCTTTTAATTGAAGTTGGCCACTGATGTTGGGCGATAAGGCCCGGCGGACGGTTGGTGTTCCAGTTCATCCGAAAGGTGTTGGATTGTGTTGAGGTCAGATCTCTGTGCGAGACAGTCGAGTTCCTCCACGGCCAAAGTGGGAAAACCATTTATTTATGGAGCTGGCTTTGTGCACGCGGGGTGTTTTTTTTTCATTTTAAAACAGGAAAGCCCCAAACCATGAAAAACAGACACAGAACCAAAGTAGGACTACACAGTCACATACTTTTGCTCAGATAGATGAAGAGCCAGATATTTTCTTTTTCTTCCACAATCCAGAAATACTCTCTCTTTCCTGTTGCTTCAGCTGTTGTTATCACGTGATACTGTCCCATTAGTATGGGTCTGAATCTAAATGAGGCTGAAGACTATTTATTTACAGGAGATTCTCTGTAAAGTCCTCATATCTCAAAGAGACTGTCTAATCCAGCAGATTAACATACTGAATCACTGGATTCATTCATTATCTCCAACAAACAGGTTCCATTCACTTGACTTTCTCCTATTTCAATCAAACAACGAGTCCAGTCATGTTTCTGTTGACACAGCAGGTGTGTGGGTCGTCTTTGCTCCACTGTCATGGCTTCCATTGAATCCAAACTTGTTCACACACAATCGGTGCTGCTGTGTTCCACGCTGTACCGTATTTAGAGCGGTATTGGCAGCACTACAGAAGACATCTTCGGGGCTCTTACTGTCCTTGTGGTTTGCTATCAGCACTTGTTGGTAGCTCGTGGGTGTGTGGTTCTTTGTGCAGGGACTTCTTAGGCACCAGGCAGGGATCCTCGACCTGTACCGTCCCGCAGGCTCTCTTGTGTCACTAGACGTTTAAACTACTCCGGGACATCGTTTGGCACTCAGACCATGAATGTTTTCTGAGATGCCTAAGCTTTCCACCTGCATGTGATTGTAGACTCTTGATCGAGAATTCCTGTTCTTTCCGGCACAGACGTGCTTCATTCTTACAACTGCTGAAATTTCTCAGGCACCGAGAATTTGCAGCAGAATTTGTTGGTCAAAAGTCAAATCATGTCGATATATTTGCAGACCGTATTTCTAAAATGGCGAAAGATGTCGGTTAAACGCGTTGCCCAAAAGCATTTAGTGAGCAATGATCTGTTAACATACTACTCCATCACTTTAACAACCAATATATTCACAATTGTCCAACAAAATGTAAGTTTTCTTTGGGCTCATATCCATTTTGGGTGTTAGGGCCAGTTATTAATTTGTCGATATTGTTACAGACATGAGCCTCAGACCAAAAAATAAACGCCTTTTTTTGAAGGTGAAAGCAAAGTTAAAACTTTAGAATATTTTCCTTTTTTAATGGACACAACTACCACTCCCTATCTTACAGGAACGATGTAACCGTTCTGCACATATGCAGTGTTGATAACTGTAACGTATGACTCACCTTTCCCGAAAGCTATTATATAAAAATACAAAGCCCGGTAAGCCTGCTGCACTCGCTGATTAATAATTGTACTATTGTAAGGATGCTGGAAGCAGAGTCCTCTGAGTCAGAAGAAGACATTTTGTGCCTCAAAATGTATGTGCGAAGTGAATTCTAAGCTCCAGCGCCTTATTTGGGCACAGTTCTTCTCCGGCCTTGTCGATGGAGGATATAATGAACAAATGCTTTTAGCCCTTTAGCCCGGGTCTGTTAGGTGCGGAGGTCAGTGGAGGAAGAAGGATGGAGATGGAGGAACAGACCCGAGCTTTGGCGTCTGAACAGATAAGGCTTGAGTGTGGCACGATGGACTCAAGACTGGCCACTTGACACTCTTAGATAATAACCTCACAAACAACTCATTGTGTGTGTGTGTGTGTGTGTGTGTGTGTGTGTGTGTGTGTGTGTGTGGGGGGGGGGGGTAGGCACAGGAAACAGACAGAGAAGCGGGGGAGAGGTTGGTTGGCAGAGTTGTTGCTTGTGTCTGTGCACATTGATAGTAATTTTGGGAAAGCTTCAAAGTGCCTCGCGCTCTGAATGCTTTCTGTCCTTTCCAGTCAAATGAGCTGAATGACATCGTCTTTATCATTTGTGCCTTAAAATGTTCAGGAATGTAAAGTGGCAAATGTAGGGATCAGCAATGAAACGAGCCAGTCTTAGCACAAGAAAGCAACGCAATACAATATCATGCAGGACCGGCAACTTATTTACAGGGTTAGTTGAGAACAGGTGTACGTCCGCACCTGTCGTGTGATTTTAGTTACAGCAGTTATTGTTAAATAGGCCGCACTTGGACGAATATGGCAACCAGTTAGGATGAAGTTTTGACAAAGTTGGCTGAATTGCGATGAAATGTATAGCAGCGTGTTTAACTGGCCAAGCAAAAGCAGAACTTTGCGTCTGTGGCTCACAGTCCAGGAGTTGTGCGTCAAAGTGCAATGTTTACTGAAATCATTGAATATCTTTTGTGGGTTTTAGACTCAGAAAACAGATCAAACAGAAAAAGTAATCTGGAGATGTCGTCCCGGGCTCTAAATAGAGCGATATGCGATAACACTATCGATAATACTTTCGATAAATAAAAAGAAATTAGTGTAGATCTGCTGCTTTCAGTTTACTGCTGAAGTGCAACACAATACAATACTTTGGTTTGGCTTATTCAAAGCTATTGTTCTACACTTGCTTAAAGAAGTTTTACCCTTAATTAACTCCTCGTTATTAAATATGATCAACCTGTCTCTATTATCTGGCTAAGTACCAGAATCATTTAAAGTAGCTGTAATAAAACCTCTTCTTAAAAAGCCCAGTCTTGATCCAGAGGTTTTAGCCAACTATAGACCGATATCTAACCTTCCATTTCTCTCTAAAATTCTTGAGAAAGCAGTCGCAAAACAGTTATGTGATTTTCTACATAACAATACTTTATTTGAGGTTTTTCAATCTGGATTTAGAGTTCATCATAGCACAGAGACGGCACTGGTGAAAGTTACCAATGACCTCCTACTGGCATCAGACAAAGGACTTGTCTCTGTTCTTGTCTTGTTAGACCTCAGTGCTGCTTTTGACACTGTTGACCATGACATTCTGCTGCAGAGAGTGGAACATTTCATTGGCATAGCAGGAACTGCACTGAGCTGGTTTAAATCCTATTTATCTGAGCGATCTCAATTTGTACGTGTTAACGATAAATCCTCCATGCAAACCAAAGTCAGTCATGGAGTCCCGCAAGGTTCTGTACTTGGACCTATTCTATTTACCTTATATATGCTTCCTTTAGGCCAGGGGTGCCCAAACTTTTTGGCTCAGGGGCCACATTGACGTAAAAAAATTGTCATACGGGCCAGCATGAATTTTACATGCTACCGACGAGGGGAATGCTTTTTTGTATTTCCTTTTATTTTGCTTTGTTTTACTATGCTGTCTGCTGCTAGGTAGATCTGATAACTGCCTGACCTGGATAAATGAAGGTTAAAATAAAAATAAATTAAATGCAAATAAAGTATTTTATGAAATTTGACTCAAACTCAAACAAATAAACAAAGAATCAACAAATAACATGTTTGCATTAATGCGAAGGGTGATACTGAGATCTCGACTGCAGTAAATGGGACAGGTCTGGCTCAAAAGCGGTGGTTTTAATGCGCAAGATGTCACGCAGGTGGGAGTCACTTAGTCTTGTCCTCACACGGTTCTTATTCATGTTCATAACTGAGAATGTCTTCTCGCACAAGTATGTCGAGCCAAACAAGCTCAACATTTTCTTAGCAAATGTTCGAATCTCTTGGAACCTGTCTTTATCCAGCTGCTGGTAAAAGTTGACAAGAGGAAGTTGTTGGTGCCGGCTGCAACACTCCGTGTCACACTGCAGCTCAATGAGCTCCAACTGCAGGTGGGCTGGAACGTCACTGGGATCCACGGAAAAAGGAGAGGAAAAAAGCGTGATCTCCTTTTCAATCGTTGCAAAATCCCTGAAACACTGTTGAAACTCCTCAGCCAGAGATGAGATGTTTGCAGCATACCTCCTCATTTGCGCGCTGATATTGTGCGCTGGAAAACGGGTCATTATTTCTTGCAGAGATTGGAAATGTGTGGTATTGGGTTGCGTTTGTGACAGGTGGCTTTGGAAAAGTAGCAGCTTGGTCCGAAAGGCTTTGATATGTGAATACAGTTGGCTTATCACTGCATTTTGCCCCTGAAGGCTCGTGTTCAGGGTGTTCAGATGTCGGGTTATGTCAACTAAAAATCCAAAATCAGCCAGCCAAACAGGATCGGTTAGTTCTGGCATCGGTTGTCCCTTTTTTGCCAAGAATTGTCCAATTTCCTCTTTAAGGGAGTAGAAACGCTGCAGTGCAGACCCCCGACTGAGCCATCTTACAGCCATGATACACAACATCTCCGTATTCAGCGTGGATATCTAGTAGAAATTGCTGAAACTGGCGGTGGCACAGGGCTTTGGAGCGAATATAATTAATAGCCTTTATCACCGGTTTCATAACGTGATCATATTTCAGATGTTTGGCACATAGAACTTGTTGGTGAATAATGCAATGGAGTTTTATAGCTTTACCTCCTTCTTCGCTAACTTTGTTACACACTAGGGTTGATAATCCACTGTGCTCGCCAACCATGGCAGGTGCGCCATCCGTAATAATCCCCGTGATTTTATTCCACTGTAGTTTTATGTCATCTACGGCGGAACAAACAGCAGCAAATAAATCTTTCCCTCTTGTTTGGTCCTTAAGACTCTGGAGGTCAAGTAGCTCTTCACGCACGTTCATTTCACTGTCCACTCCTCTCAAAAAAATCAGTAACTGAGCATTGTCGGAAGCATCCGTGCTTTCGTTGCAGGCTAACGAAAAAAAATTCAAACTCCACTCCTTTTGCCTCCAACTGTCTCTTAATATCAGATGAAACTTCTTCAATCCTTCGTGACACAGTGCTACGAGCCAGGCAAACATTGGCGAACTGTTGCTTTTTCTCAGGACAAATGTTCTCCACCATTTTCATCACACAGTCTTTAATAAATTCACCCTCAGTAAAAGGTTTGCAGTGCTTGGCAATCAGCGTTGCCACCTCATAACTTGCCTTTGTGGCATTTTCATCCGACTCACTGGCTCTTGTGAAAAAGCGTTGCTGTGCTGTTAAACCAGCTTCCAGTTGCTTAAACTTTTCACGGCGTTCGTTCCCAGTTAGCTTGTCGTAATTAGCATGTTTCGTCTGGTCGTGCCTCTTTATATTGAACTCCTTGAACACAGCCACAGTCTCTTGGCAAATTACGCAGACACAGTTGTTTCCAAACTCAGTGAAAAAATATTCAGATTTCCACTTGTCCTGGAAACGGCGGCTCTCGCTGTCAACTTTCCTTTTCTTACTTCCAGTTGCCATTTTAGAAATGGGCAAAAAACAGATCAAGCGCAAAACGGGGTCGCAAGAGTTCGGCCACAAGTTTACTGCCATCCTGTGGTGAAATATAAAATTGCTTTTTTTACGCGTGTATTTTATACTGTGGACAACAGTACTGGCGGGCCACATATTATTGATTTTATGACAGAGGCTTCGGGCCAGTGGAAATATGAACACGGGCCGCATTTGGCCCGGGGGCCGGACTTTGGGCATGTCTGCTTTAGGCAATATCATAAGGAACCACTCCATAAACTTTAATTTTTATGCGGATGATACCCAATTATATCTATCAATCAAGCCAGATGAAACCAATCAATTATCTAAACTTCAAGCATGTCTTAAAGACATAAAAAATTGGATGTCCTGCAACTTTTTGATGTTGAACACCGACAAAACAGAAGTTATTGTACTTGGCCCCAAACGCCTCCGAAACGTATTGTCTAATGACATAGTAACTCTGGATGGCATTAACTTGGCCTCCAGCACCACTGTAAGGAACCTCGGCGTTATCTTTGATCAGGATATGTCTTTTAACTCTGATTCCTTATTTTAAATAGAGAAAACGTAAAGCTGTTGCTCGCCTATCGTGGCCAGTGGTGTGGGGCTTTCATTTTCCTTTCCTCCAGTTATAGATTTAATTTATAATGATCCAGTAAATAACAGTTATTTGTATCAAGAAAAGTCTCCCATGGCTTTGAATGCATCATTAGCAGAAGAGCCTGGAAGCCCTGAACAAAGGCATTATTCCTTTCCGTCCAGCTTGGCAGGTTGATTTACTGACTTACTGTTGCTACAAATCCTCTGTCGCGCGTTTATTTTCATTAAATTATTGATATGCATTTGTGCTATTTTTTCACCAAAGCCATTTAGCAGACTTTCAACGATGCTTCCACATTCAGGACAAGAACACATCTTCTAATCCTGTTCTACTATTAAAAGCAGTTTATTTATTTATTAATTTTTTTTTACAATGAATGCTGCCATTAGGGTACAGACAGATGATAAACTTCCTTTCTCGGCATTTGACGGAAAAGGTTAAAATGATAACTCAACAATGATAAATGAACTGTATGTCTCTCCCATCAGTCAAACATGTCATCTACTCACTATTGGTGGGCCTACAGGACATATATATATATATATATATATATACTGTGTGCATTTGCCCTTTATTTCATTCTCCACTTAATTTTAGTGTCCACTTATTTTATTGCATTCTTTTTACCTTTCTGCTGTGACCATGTAAATGTCCCCGCTGTGGGACTAATAAAGGATTTCTGATTCTGATTCCCCGTCATAATGATAATAATAATAATAATAATAATAACAATACAGAGTTTACCAAGAACAACTCTACCTCTGTCTCTTCCACTGTTGCACGTAAACACAGAATGCAATAATGCAAAAACATCTGTTCTGCTGAGGATGGTTATTGGTTGAGATGGTTCTGGAAGAAGAAGGCGCCGTCGCAGGAGAAATAAAATGATGAACAGGGCAGAATTTAAACCAATACATCATGCCTTAGTTCTGATGTCAAGCAAGCCTTTGTAAGCATGTTTCCTGCTCCCAGGAGCTTTACCCCATTCAG
>CALSBV010010255.1:655760-681978 GCA_943590825.1 Bovichtus diacanthus
GATGTGTTTCAGCCACCAAGGCCATCACTTTTCCTCAGTTACAATAGTAATAGAAAATAAATCCTTGTTAGTTTTTTTTAGGCCAGGACGTATTCAGTCACAGATGTTTGTGTTTTACTGGGTTTCACACTGACACATTTCTCTTTCTATTCGCTGCCATCTCTGTAGCAGTAAGTCCAGTGCGAATTCCTCCTCAAGTCTGGGAGAAATGGTGTCGGGCACATTCAAGCCGAACCCCAACTCTGCAGGTTGGTCCCACAGATACAAGTGGTTCTAGATGTGAGAGGAGACGCTGTCGACAGATACACAGTATTCATTCAGCTCCTGGGATACTTTGATGCTTTATAATGATGTAATTCCACATATACTCGCGGTCCAGTATGCACTTACTCACCTGATATTTCCTTTTTCCTTTTTTTTTTTTCCAGGCAAGCAGAAACAGAAAGTGGTGAGTATGACCATTTACATATTTGTTTATTTACTTGCGTGTTCTATAGAGAAAAAAAAGAAATAATCAAAGAGCTACACAAACACACACAAAAAAAGAAAAATACTAAAAAAGAAAATAAGTAAAGAAAATGGCCAAAACTTTACCCCTTGAAATAATTACTCTTTAAACAATCACTTTTTTAAACAATTGTGGTCTTTTTATGTTGTATGTAGAGTGCAAACCGGAACAATGTGAATGAATGTGGTGAAGTGTAAAAGCAAGTGGTCTGCAGTTGCCTGAATTACCCAAATGTTTGGAATAATCTGCGCTTGAAATTGAAATCAGTGTGCTAATAACAAAGATGTGACACACATTTGATCATATGGGAGCCAAGGTTGATTGACAGGTCTCTTAATATTGGGTTAGCAGTAAAAGCATTGTTTTAAATTGGAGGCTCTACCCTTTCTTAACATTCAGACCACAGATTGTGCCTTTAATTTAGATGTCATTGATAAAGTATAACAACTAGTTACGCAACTAACATGTGCTGCTTATTTGGTAAACTTTAAGCAATTTCAACAAGCGTCTGTGTTTGAATAAATAAAATTAAAAAAGCCACATTTTTTTATCCTGCAAAATTGCCTTTGAACATCTTCTTAAATGTCTCAAACTAAAGCTTAACCCCGCAAACAACGAAACAGCAACATCTCTTTTAGAGCCGCAACTAGCGATTATTTTTTCATTATCTATTAATCTGCCGCTATTTCCTAGATTAATCGATTAATCGTTTGGTCTATAAAATGTAAGAAGATGGTAAAAAAAAAAAAAAAATGTCCATCCCAGTTTATCAAAGTGCAAGCTGATGTGTTTAAATGTCTTGTCTTGACTGTCTAAAAACCAAAGATATTCAGTTTAATAAAGCAGGAAATCTCCATATTTGAGAGGCTGAAAACAGCATTTTGTTTGCATGAAAAATGACTTTAACGATTACTCCATCATAAAAATAGGCTCTAATTTCTTTTAGCACGGTTAATGTTAACTATGAATCTATTTAATTGGATTGTTACTGCGCGTCATTAACTTCATGTGAGTCCTCTGTAGATATAGATGAGCAGAGTTATATCATTTAAGATAAGATAAGATAGAACTTTATTTATCCCGAGGGAAATTGTTGTGCAACAGTTGCAATACACAGTAGTAGACAGTATAAGATGCAAAAATGTACAAATAGTGCAAAATGTTTTATACAATATTTATATATATGTATATGTAGAGTCATTTCAAAATAAGATGAACTGAGATGGAGTAAGGTGCAATATTAAGGTGCAATATTCAACAAGATGAGGTAAGGTGCAGTATTTGGCAAAATAACAACATAAAAATAAAAAAAAAGAATTACCAAACCAAACCTAAGTATGAAGAGGGGAGTTTAGAACTATCTACTTGAATTGTAGTCCAGTTAATGTCAGTGGGCTATTTAAAATGAACTGGTTGCTGCATCTGAGTTAGATTTTACTCTGCAGCCTATTCTCATGTTCCATGACATGACCAGAGCTTACATCATTTCTGAAAACATTTTCTTCAAATGAAAGAGGAACAAAGCGTCACTGTATTTGCATTGATAAAGTGCGGAAGCAAGCGTGGGTTTCTTTAGAGAGATATTTGCCCAAATTCAATCTTGACTGCAGCTTTGTGTGCCCCCCCCCCACACACACCCCTCCAGGCTGAGCACATCCCTCCGTATGACGTGGTTCCCTCCATGAGGCCGGTTGTCCTGGTGGGACCGTCCCTGAAAGGTTACGAGGTAAGGAGGCACTGCTGCTCCTCCAGCCATCTGACTCAGCCTCTTTCTCACAGCTGAAATCTCTTCACCCTTCGCTAACGGTAGATTTGGTAACGCTTTATTTTTATAGGGGTGTGCATGAGACTGCCATGAACACGAAGGAGTCTTCATGAATGTGCACGACTGTTGACATTAAGTGACACTTTTAATGCCAAGTCGACGATGTTTTTGTTGCGACGGCTTGACATCAACGTGCCCCGGCACGCCTGATTATCAGACTTACAGAAACTATTTAGCTTCATGTAATAACATTACTTTGAACTGTCGTCTGTGATTGGTTTTCACATTGGCTGTCATGAGACCATTCTAAATGTGTCATGAATATATTTCGCCTCAACCTCAACTACAGTGTGTGTGTGTGTGTGTTGAGTTGTCATAACAAAGACATCTCAATGTCAACTTCGCAATGTCATGATTTACAGAATGACATGACAGCTGTCAAACATTTATAAAGACTCCTTCATGTTCATGTCAGTCTTCCCCTTCATATCAAATAAAATGTGTTATATAAACAATATTCTGGGTTGTGCACTTACATATACTTTCATAAAGGCATTTTCTTCATTACTGTGACCGAGAAGTGCACTTTTATAGTGAAATCTCAGCACAAAGATTGTTGCAGCTCTGGTTTGGGTGAAATAACTAACATGTTCCTTCTTTGACATCATTTTTCTCTGGGTGACGATGCATGTATTATGGGCTGACTAATGCCTTGTGTTGCATCATGTCGAAGGTTCTTGCGTTTTCACCAAGGCTAATTCCTTCTATAGCTAAAATTCCCTGAGATACATTAAAACAGAAACTGCTCATTGATTATAAGTTACCATTGGAACCGCAGGGCCAACAATAAAGGAGGGGGGTGGGAGGGGGGGGGGGTCGGTGGGAGCCGGAGTCAGTTGTCATGGAATCACAGTCTTCGCCTCCCATTCTGGTGTTGCCGTGGTAACAACCTTCTGGGTAAACTGCATCAGTCTGAAAAAGCGGAGCATGGTCTGAAATTAGAAACAGAGATTAATGTGCGCGGCGCTGAGGTTTTGGACTGAATGGCGTTTAATGTTTCCACAAGAAATTTCAGCTTTTAATCACGTCAGATCAGACACCTTCTCGTGTTATTGTTGCTTTCAGATGAATCAATATCCGACAGCAATTTTAGTTCCACAAATAAAGAAGTACAAGATTTTGTGCTATTCTTTCTGCCAATAAATATCGTGCTGCAGGGATGAAGTGTTTTTGATGGCCAACCTGGAAGTTACCATCGCCCTGGTTCCCTCGACAAAGAGCCAATGGGATTTTTCCATTGGCTTTTTTTGGATTATTGCAGAAAATAAGCTCTTTGGCAAACAAAAAGTTTATGATACCTACACATTTTGTACATCAAGATAATCTTCGCACATGAACACTAGTTTTATGGTGTAACAAACTACGCCACGGTGCACCACATTTCAATAAATTGATTTGCTTAAAGTAATCATATGACCTCATCATTTTCCTTCACACTTTCCTACATACAAACGGGTATTACATTGTATCATACGTGTTCTTAAAAAGGTCTTAAAAAGTCTTAGATGTAACTTGTTGAAACCTGCAGAAACACTTTTTCTTAAGGACGACTTTCCCAAAAGAAGCAACTGCTTTTTCAATTCAAGGCCTCAGACATCCAGTCATACTCATCAGGAGAAGCTATACTGGTGGCTGCACTTTGCAATTGCACCAATTCATCACCTGTGCATTGGTCTTTGCTACACTTCTCACTGTAGCTCTTAATCACTTTATTTAATGTCGCCCACGTTCGCTCTGCGGAGAGAGACAAAGGGAAAGAAAGTGTGCGCGCTGTAGACGAACCGCTCGGTCAAGTGTGTCATTTACAGATCCGGCTCAGCAGCAGCCTGAATGCACGGCATCAGAATGAATAATAAGAGTCCACTTACACTTTCACCGCTTTGTATCACAGTCACTATATGTGTAAGGATTTTAGATGTTCTCTTTTGTTTGCGTGTATCACACCTGACTCATGTCATTGACCTCTTCGCTGTATCTGTCTTAACTTACCTTACATTGCTCTTCTTCCTCCTCCCTTTCCATCTCGCGTCCTCCGCCTCCTCCCTGATTCCCCGCTGTAGGTGACAGATATGATGCAGAAGGCGCTGTTTGACTTCCTGAAGCACAGGTTTGACGGGAGGTGAGCGGTCAGACCGACGCAGCGCATGTCGTACATCGCATCGTCCTCCTTCCGGTTTTTGCTCTGTGTGACGTGCGTGCCTTGCTTCGTTTCAGGATATCCATCACAAGGGTAACAGCTGACATATCGTTGGCCAAGAGGTCAGTACTAAACAACCCCAGTAAGAGGGCCATCATTGAGAGATCCAACACCCGCTCCAGCCTGGGTAAAACTACAGGAACTGTTCCACTCAATGATGTGCATGTCTTGTAGGTGTTGAGACTGTGAACGTTTGGCAACGACCTTCATGTTTCCTTCTTGTTCATAGTTTATTCTGCTACATGTTGTTTGTCTTTGTGTAGCGGAGGTCCAGAGTGAAATAGAAAGGATCTTCGAGCTGGCCAGGTCTCTACAGCTGGTAGTGTTGGATGCAGACACCATTAACCACCCAGCACAGCTCATCAAGACCTCATTAGCACCCATTATCGTCCACGTTAAAGTCTCCTCGCCTAAGGTAAGATCGAAGGCTTAGATACTAGATAGCCATCCAATAAAACTCTGTTGATTTTTACATCCTAGCAGGTTACTTTATACCGTGTTAAAAGGTGCATATTATAATAAAAAAAAAACACTTATTCAGTGCTTGTACACATACATGTGGATATCTGGCGTGCATACCAACCCATAAACAGTTCAATAAGATGACCCACTCAGTTTTTATGGGCTGCCTTAGTCATAAAACATGAGATTCAAAACGCCATGCAGTTTCAGCTCACCTTCCTGATCACATGCAGGCTTATTAGAATATACATTCCCCCCTCTGAGTATGTCCTCCCATGACTTGAGAACTGCCTTTCCAAAGGTGCGCCATATTCTTCTCGCAATCCAGTCAGAGCAGACTGAGCTTTTTCGGGAGGACAGACTCTAAAACAGAGCGTTTCAGACAGAGGTACAGATTGTATGAGAATAATGAGTTTTTTTTATTTGATTTTTTTTTCTGCATGCATAGAGCATGTAAACATGTTCTAGTAGAAACCCAAAATACAAGTCTGAAAACAGAGGGCATGCCTGTTAGAACCTGATATCTGGCCCACGATAGGGTGCAGGATGGCCACATTTTTTTATTCACTTAAAAAATATCCGGTCCGGGCTAAGCCCCAAATGTATGTTATGTGTTTATTAACTGGCCCCTAACCTCCTGTCATTTTGCAAAAGTGGCCCCAGTGAAAAGCAAGTTGAGTGTCCCTGATCGGAGATATTTCCTGGTGTTTTTTTGTACTGTACATGTGCTTGCCACAGGTTCTCCAGCGGCTGATCAAATCAAGAGGGAAATCTCAAAGCAAACACTTGAATGTGCAGCTTGTTGCAGCGGAAAAACTCGCACAGTGTCCTTCTGTGAGTGAACTTCAAACACGCTTTTATATCTAAAACAAAACGGCGACTACTTCGTTTTACCAGAGGTGAAACTACACGATTCTCTCTTCTTCCTTTCCCACCTCAGGAAATGTTTGATATTATTCTGGATGAGAACCAGCTGGAAGATGCGTGTGAACACCTGGCAGAGTACCTGGAGGCATACTGGCGTGCTGCGCACACTTCACTAAGCACACCACTCAACCCCCTGCTGGGGCGCAATCTGGGTTCCACTGCTCTCTCCCCGTACCCTGCTGCCATTCAGGTGAACTTGTCAAATGGAAGAAAAAAAAAAAACATGTTTTGTACACTCGTCCTTTGGTCTTTAATTTAAAGCCTGAACTCCCTAATTATTCATCACTGCGTTTGTATGCTTACCTGTAAAAATCATGCACATTAAAAATATATCTGTACTTTAATCAACCATCTGGAAAGAGGTAAATATAGAGAAATATATAGAGCGAATGCTGTGCCTCTGATGAATGAATTGCACCTTAAAACCATAGCTGAGATGCATATGGATTGGCGGTGGACAAACGGATTGAAAAGTCTGTTTTGTTTCTTTTGAAAGTTTTAATATTTCACCCATGGGATGGATTGTAACCGACTGAATTCAAGCTGACCGTGGCTGGAGATATTTTATCTTTATTTTATTGACAGCAATGAGGAAACTACAGCAAACTCCTCTGTCATTAAATATGATGTTTATATCAACAGGTGTTTACATTAGATAAAAATAGCACAATAGAAAAAAACCATGAATCATGCAGGTGGTGTATGTATTGCTGCTAAGCTGTTGTGTAACAAAGCAACACACTACATAATCAATATTCTCTCTCAATATTGTATGGACACTATTAAAATATTCATCTTTTAAGGACTATGAGTGGACAACAGTGGTACGGTTTTTATCCTAAAAATGTACTTATGTCCTGTTCATTTTGATTGACCTAGTTTATTGGTTATTTGTGATTGTCAATTTTATTTAATTTTATCTTTTCGCATCAATTCTTCCTCACCCATTTCATTATTATTGTTATTTTTTAAATAATTTCTCCCTCTTCTGTCTGCCGTTGTTTCGGGACTGTGTTGTTGGGTTTTCTACGATGTGTTTTTGTTGTTGTTGAAAATGTAGAATTCAATAAACTTAAAAGTTATAAGATATACGTTCTCCCTCAAACAGGCCCAAAGAAACCGCAACAGCAACCACACAACAACAGACCTTTCGCCTGTTGAGCGTCGCAGCCTGATGCCTGCCGATGAGAACTACCACAACGAACGGGCGCGGAAAAATCGCAACCGTCTGTCCTCGGGCTCACAGCACAGCCGGGACCACTCGCCTCTGGTGGAGGAGGACTACCAGGACCCCTACCAGGATTCTTACAAGCCGCACCGTAACCGAGGTTCCCCCGGAGGCTACAGCCAGGACTCCAGGCACCGGCATTGAGCTGTGGCCTGCTGTAAGCAAAGTCTAGGCTTGTCTTTCTCTAACCGACCACCATGGACATATGAGTTAAGGCAGATTTGCTGTAACATGATGAAACTACTACACTCATTTGGACTGTAACAACCCCGTGTCGATGTGTAGTACCTCATTTTCCCTTCGGCCTTGGCCTCCTGCCAAATGAAAAATTAAGAATCCTGCACTTGCTTTGATGTGAACAAGGGAAGGAACTGGATATGAAAGTAGCACAAGAGCAAGTTAAGTTTTAAATGGAAGGATAAAGGTGGACCTGATCTGAATATGCCCCAGATGTGGCTTGTGAGTGAAGTACACTAGCAGGTGATAGTGTGCGACTTAGGCTCTTCTGTATCCTCCCCGCCATCTCAGCTGTTACAGTAGCATACAGGTAGGACTGGAATTACAAGTCACTACTTGACTCAAGCCAGTGCCACACAGCACCGGCGGTGATGATCGGCACAGAACCTGTTTGCACGCGTCCAGGAGCAGGTAGAAGATATTTTTAGATCTTTAAAGATCTTTAATGCTCCTCAAGTTTGTTTGCCAATGTCCCCGATGTGAGTGTTATAAACCCTGCGGAAGCCTGTTCCCAGATCCAGAGTTTTACACATTTGTTTTTGAAGTGACATGGATGGTGTTGTGGTGTTCTCTTCAGGGTTCATACAGTAGCTCCCTGTTTCCTTCTCTTTGTTATTTCTGAATGCCATTTTGTTTTGTCATTAACCATATCAAGACGGAAATATAAAAGTCATGCAGATACTACGACATTTCAAAGCTCCAAACCTCAGGAACGAGAGGTCATCTAGACCGAGAAGTGTGCTGACAGATGTAGCGTTTATCTCCCATCGGATGGGGATTTGATTCTGAGTGTTATATTGCGTTGTGAAGAGATTTTATGATTTAGTCGTTTTCAAAAGAAGTTATTAATATAAGTAAGGAACTCTTCCAGGATTAGAAGTCACTAGAGTGGTCATGCCGGCATGTTTTTCATGTGCCATGCATTTATCAGCTGCTGTTGTCTGTCACGTGTTTGGCAGGACATCATTTTGAATAGATAGAATTGGATTTTAGCGAGTGACTTATATTGAGGGCTTCCATATGTAAATACCGTCAAAATAATCGAACAGACACCTTAATTTATTAAAATATTCACTTTCAGCACATTCAGTTACATTCCTTTCATTTCGTCCTTCAAAGCCTTGCATTCACCTGCCAACATCTGGTTAAAAAAAAAGATATATTTCCTCTGTCTTACTTTATTAAAGGTTTTATGAAATATATGAACATTGAAACATTTTCATTGAGTAGCAATTTGACAGGCATCCATGTCCATAACTAAAGCCTTTCCATTGTATTCAATTTGACTTTCGTTAAAGACTGTGAGTGAGGAGTGAGGAACTATATGAAAGCACATGGGAAGGACTGCGCTGTATTAGCCACAATGTCATTTGAATGCTACTTTCACTTTCTACTTTCAAATGTATAGCGGTTCCCCATATTTTTTTTTAATCAGATGAGTGCTCTTGTATGCTGCCATCTAATACAGGATTAAAAATATAATCACCTTTTAATGACATATCCATGTATCTTGTAATTTAATATTTGTTAAAAAATCTCAAGTTCAATTTGTTTCCAGATCAGAGGCCAGAGATCTCATTGCTCTTCAGTGAGTCTGGAAAAGGAAGCTCGACACGGAGACTTCTGTTCTTATCTGCCATATACGGTAGCTTTTATTATTGTTGTTTCAAAACTCTGAGGCAACCATTTAAAAGAGTTGAATACTGCCTGTGAGAGAATGATGCATTGATTAGAAAATGTGTGTGCACTGTCATTTTACAATTGTAATGAAATAAACTGCCCTTATGCTGTTGTATGGCTAGCACTGTTTTTTTTTTTTTGTTCAAAAACATACACACTCGTTTAATTCTTCACATATGTTGATATTTTAAATACAAGGCAAGCACTTAAAAACTATAACATAATATAGTGTATTTTCTTGATAAATCTCTCAATCCTTTGGTTTATAAAATGAAAAATCAAATTTTTTGAGAACCTAAGGTTATGCTTTTACATTTGTTGTTTTTTTTTCCAGTTCAAAACTCAAAGGTGTATAGAAGATGGGTGAAATATAGAAGAAAACCATGAAATATTCCCATTTAACAGGCTGGAATCAGAGAACTTCTGACTTTGCAGGTCAACTAATTGATGAGTTGACTGATTGTTTTAATAATATTAATATAATCATTCACCATTATAATATAATATAGAAGAATAATTTAATATTCTGTGTCTGCGTAATCAATAGTGAGTTTACGTGTAAATAATTACAATATGATTATTCTATGTGAATTTGTTTTGGCTTTTTTTGTATTTTGCTACAAAATGTGTATCTATCTATATATATATTAACATATATTGTAGTCTTACAAAAAACAATGAAGGATTAGTTTTTATTTATCCTGTACATATTATAAATGTATTGACATACATATTATTATTATTTCTATATTCACTGTACTGTTACCCCTTTTCACTCAATTTTGTACATCATTTGTACCAGTAGGACTGTGCTTGTACGCATGCGCACGGTTGACAGCTAACTAGCGCAGCGCACTTCACAACAGCCAGCTGATGCCAAGCAGTTTGCCACAGGGGTTACCGTATTGTTTTTGTTTTCGGAAATACATTAACCTACACACTCACACTTACACCCTGCGGGGGAGACATAATTGAGATTAATTCACACAGGTATGGCGGTTGTACTTAAAAGCCTTGACAGCTCTTCGTCTGTGTAGTTAGCTAGTTGGCTAGCTAGGTAAAGTTGATAGCACTGAATAGCATCAACGCTAGCTAGCTAGGTTACAGCGGATTCTTGCAAGCTGGCATCAAAAAACCTCATCGTCAGCCATGGGAATACTATTTACGAAGCTATGGAGGCTTTTTAATCATCAAGGTAAGAAAAGTGTCTCGTAATTTATCATGAATTTGTCGAAGACATGGGAGCTCGGTGGTCTGCGAGGCCCGCTTTGAAAGACAGGTCCGTTCATATTAGCCTGGGTAACAGCTTTCTACACGACCGTTAATAAGCAACGTTTTAATATTATATATATATATGCTTCTCTATTGTGGTAACTGCGTAACGTTAGATAACGTTGATGTTTAAAGTCATGAATGATATCGCTTTCTACACACTCTGCTCGCCGGACTTAGTGTTAGATTATTTATGCCCTCTGGGGATGGAGCGACGGTTAGGTGAAACCAAGTCGATCCCTGGATAGGGATCTTGAATCAGTAAACAGGTAGGTCTTTGCAAAACCTCTGTAACATGAGTCCCTGTACGGTCCAGCGTTCAGCCCCGGTATTATGACTACAGATGGCCACACAAGCTGAGCACACTGAAGGCAGCCACATCAGCACACTGTCCGAGCCAATAAGGATCTATGAATGACTTCAGAGTGAATCACTTTGACTTTGCACTTTAATCACATCACCTTATCAGCGTGATGTCAGAAACCCGAAATCCATTCACACTTGGCTTCTCTAAAACAGGAATAATTACAGTTTCCACTATCTAGTTTTACTGACATGATCACATGCTTGCTGTAGGGTGTCACATGTAAACACGATTTCTGGAGAAACTGGGCCCATTATATTAAATCTCCAGATCTTACAGTGCTCCTGGTGCAGTTACTCCTGCAAACTAAATTGTACATTGTCATTGATAGTACACGACAGAAAGGTCTGTTAGCTGTTTACATACCTGAAACAAATACTCAATTAGTGAATCAACAGAACATTTACATTGACTTTCTGCTTTTCTCTTATTTTATACCGTACCAGTGTAGAGTGACTTCAGGTTTTTGGCTGTTGGTTGTACAAAGCAAGCAATTTTAAAACACAAAATTGGGCTCTGGGAAACTGATGATGGGCATATTTCACAGTTTGCTGACAAATTACAGTCTTTTAATTACAGTCTTACAATTACTCTGCTCCATTTTGCTTCTATCCGTCATGTCATTGGAGTCTGTAAGGCTTTTGTTGTAACCCCTGGATCTAGCCCCAGCTGCACTTCTAAGTCTCAGGAAGTCTTACTGTTGCTGTCCCCAGTTGATTGATTCAACCCGGTGGAGCAACAGAAGTTCATTCACAGTGAGGAGGGCATGTGATTAGACATTACAAACTTGGTTGTCCATATTCATCATAAAAGGCTTCAAGGCAATGGTAGCATAATCCTATTAAACATGGTCACAGATTTGCATATAGCTTTCAAATGATCTTAGGTTTGTTGTAAAGCATTTACATTTCTAATCCACGTATGCTATTCGGGGTGATAGGTGTTCCTGAAGGCTATTCCAGCCTATCCCCGCACATTGGCGACAGGTGGGGTACACCTCCTAGATATCGACAGACAAACACATTCACACTTACAGTATGGCCAATTTAAAGGCGACAAAGTCACTTTTTCAGTGCTTGTGCACATACATGTGAGTATCTTGACGTAGGTATCTTGAATGCCTGTCAACACGCAAACTGTGAAATAAGACAACCCAGTCAGTTGTTCTGGGGGCTGCCTCAGTCAGAAAACATGAGATTCAACAAGCCATTCAGATGTGGCTCCCCTTCCTACGTCACATGCAGGCTTATTAGAATATACATTCTCCCCTCTGAGTATCTCCAAAACTGAGCTTTCCAGACAGAGGGTGAATACTAATAATATATGCAGACAGACAGTAGGAGTTAAACAAAGGGAATGAACATTAAAGCATGTAAACATGTTCTAGTAGAAACTCAAAATACAAGTATGAACCTGAGAAATTAGCATAATATGTCCCCTTTAAGAGTTTCCAGTTTATCTAACTTTCATGTCTTTTGATTACAGTTGAAACAATTAGGCTATTCATCAATTAGGTGATTGACAGAAGATTAATTGGCATCAGTTTTGATAATTCATGATCATTCAATATTATCTTTTCAAGCGGAAATTCCTCAAACGTTGCTTGTAAAACACCAACCAATCTTTGTTCCTCATCTGTCTTCTGTGTCACAGGATCTGAAACATGGCAACATGACTAAGTTCTAGATTTGAAAGGAGCCTTAAGTGCTGTTAAAGCTTGAAGCTGGGTGTAATGTCTCAAAAGATTCATAGAAAAGCAACCATCACGTCGACCCCTCGTGCTTTGCACACTTGTGTCCTTCACCTTTTATCCCATCCTTTCGCTTGAAATGGAACATCTTTCTATTGTTTTCACTTCAGTGTATTAATAGCAAGGTCGTAATTAATCATAGTGTCACATCCTGTTTTTTTTATACAGGTAAAGCCTATTTGAATGCGTGTGAGAGAGAATACGTATCCTCTCCAGTTCGGTCTGATTGTACAAGCTTGCTTAAGACCACCCACCAGCTGTAGCTGTGAAAGTACACTGTTCACAGCACCACAATGTCTCAGTTATGCTAGATGTGTGAAGCTACAGTACACAATTTGGAACTGAAGGATAATGCTGAAAACAAAAAGGGCTGTGTCTCAATCTCTCAAAGCAGTCCCACACATCAGGAGACATCTTTTAAACATACTACTTGGCTGAGTTTACATAAGAATAATACATCAGTCAGTATCCACACTCAGGCCACGTATTGATGTCTCTGTTAGCTCTGTGAATTCTTTGTAAGTGTCTTTATTGCCTTTCAGAGCACAAGGTTATTATTGTGGGCCTGGACAATGCTGGCAAGACCACAATTCTGTACCAGTTGTAAGTATCCAAACTTTGCACAGTAAGCTCATGTACTCACAGTTTTATATAACAATAATATAAATGGATACGGTCAGTTTGTGAATGTTACTTGTTTTACCCACAACCTAAATGTTTATTTTATTTTTTATCTCCCATTGTTCATGTTATAGTTCAATGAATGAGGTGGTACACACCTCACCTACGATTGGGAGCAACGTGGAGGAGATTGTGGTCAACAACACCCATTTCCTGATGTGGGACATTGGGGGCCAGGAGTCCCTGAGGTCATCGTGGAATACATACTACACAAACACAGAGGTAATACCAGGCTATGTTGGCTCACTGCTCATCAAAAAAGAATTGCGGTGCTTCCTTTAGCATCCTACTAAAATAGTTAGAACTGTTTGAGCTAGAGTAGATAAATTGAAATCCTAACTGATTTTGAAATCGGGTTGCATCACACACATGAGGAGAAACTTCAGATGTTCTATCTCATCTCTAACATACACACACTACAAGGTTTGAAAAAAAATGGCGCGTTACACACTACAGGATATTGTTAAGATTATCGCGCCAGAGGGAGCAATGCACCACCTCACGTGATCTCATAGGGAAGTAGACGGTCCGTGGTGCAACAACTTGCTGTAGTGATGCTTAGCAGTGAGAAAAAACAAAGCCGAAAGCTAAACGAGTCTGCATGAGCAAAGTGTTTGGAGAGACGAGCTCAACACAGGTTGCCTATTCTTCAGCGGGAGCTGGAGGTGAGTTTATCAATGTCAGTTTTAATATATGTCAACAGTAGTGTGCTAGCTAACGTGAGCTTCAAGGGCTTAGGATGTTTACCATTGCTTTGCAACACCGTCAGCAGCTCTGGCCTCTCTGTCATCAGCTACTGTGGTCACGTTCTGAAAGTACTGACGTAATCGTACAGATTTTACCTGAAATAGGGGAACTGAATCAGAGCGCCACTGATGAGTCTGCAAACAGTTTGGGAGGTTTAAGACTGGATCTGTAAACCCCTCACATTACCAGATAATCTGGGCCGAGCATCGGTACCGAACAAGGAGTTCTCCTCCGATTGTCGGCGGTGGTGAAGCTGGCATTCCAGTATGCATCTAAAAAAAAATTCTAAGCCATCTGCATCAAGATTTATTTTTTCAAGAAGTGTTAATGTTAAAAAAAAAAAGATGACTGTCGGCCAATTCGTTGCTATCAGCTATTTTTTAGCTCCCAAATATTGGTCAGGCTGTAGTTTACTATCGCTGCGTAGAATCTGCTGCTGTAGTTACTGTCAGATTACAGTCATTTTTAAATACTGGAGAATGTCTGCAGACTTCCCATTATAATGCTGTCCAGTGTGAATGCAATGCCATTGTATTGGTTGCTCTGCCTACGATCTGGCAAAGTTGAGATGCAGCATTCTTTTGTTAACCGTCCATTATTTCTCTCCATTTTTTTGGAGTAGTTTGTCATTGTGGTGGTCGACAGCACAGACAGAGAAAGGATCTCTGTGACCAAAGAAGAACTCTACAGGATGCTAGCACATGAAGTGAGTATCATGGAAAATCATTAGGACTCCTTTTTTTTTTTACACGTATTCATACAAATGTCTATGCTTTATTTCCCCAATCAAATATACAACAGAATCTTTGCCATGCGTCTGATCTTCTTTTTGTCCTGGGGGTAGATAAACATCATGTAACTTAATGTGGACGGCTAATGATTACTTTAGCTCTGAATTATCTTCAGCTAAAGTTACAAACATTGTTACAAAAAGGGTCAAATTAAATTAAATACTACTTTAATACCACAACTAACAGCATTTTGATAAGCAGTTTCAAATCAATATGACATAGCCATCAGAAATCTAAAAACCCAAATCAACGGTGTCAAATTTTAAGTACACAAGTCAAAAAATGTAGTTTTATTTCATAATTCTGAAATACTATTTGAAAATAAAGTTTGCAAAAACACAGTTAATTTTTCATTAAAGAAAATCTGCAGACAAAAGTAGTGCTTATTTAAATGACACCCTTTTGCAGCACTGTTTTTAATATGAAGACAAAGAAAAGGAGATAGCCAAATTTATAAACAGATTTGGAGCCTTGACTTACGATGAATTAAAATGAATTAATGCACTAAGTACTTAATTTTCATCCATAAGTCAAACTCTTCAATTATGTATGTGAATATACCTTACATTTATGAGTCAACGCCGTCATTAACACATCATTTTCCATGAAATGTTAATCATTTTTTTGTACTGTTCTACATAATGTGTGTCTTTTTTAAAGAATGTACATTTCTTTCCCCTCTGCTCTCCTTTATGTGCTCCAGGATTTAAGAAAGGCAGGCCTGTTGATCTTTGCCAACAAGCAGGATGTGAAAGGTTGCATGTCTGTGGCTGAGATCTCTCAGAGCCTCCAGCTAACCTCTGTCAAAGACCACCAGTGGCACATCCAGGCCTGCTGCGCCCTCACTGGGGAGGGGTGAGAACTACATTTACTACTATGTTAAATTGTAAAAATTACTGTAAAAAAAAAAAAACAACTTGTGTGCAGTCACGTCTTTGTGCTTTTTTTTTAATGTAGGAAAAATGTTGTTCTTATACGGTATACATGCAGAGCTGTCATCTTAATGCCCGTCTTTCTGCATTTTTCCGTCCCTCTCTTCCACATCCCCGTTCCTCTACCACACTCCCAATGTCTTCATCACCTCCAGGTTGTGCCAGGGTCTTGAGTGGATGATGTCGCGGCTGCGTGTGAGATGATGACCTTTGACTTTGATCCAGAGTGCGCCCTTGCTCTTTGTTTTCTCTGCCTCCAGACATGAGCTTGAAATGAGGATGGGGCTGCGGTCGGTTGATGGATGGCCCTCTCCTCTTTCCTGCGCTGCTGACGCGGGCAGACCGCTGCCAGGACGTTATATTCTTCTGTGATAATTTATTTTACAAAAGACGTCTGAACTCGGAAACAGAAACGCGTGACTTTTTCAGAAGGACATTGAACAACAAAAGAGACTCAAATTATTTAAACTGAAATTTGTGCACGGTTTTCGGTTTCCAGCAAAACACAGAAGTCAGCAAAGTGTCTGACTTGGAACTGTACATGGACTTATTCCTCCGCTCTGTGTGACTCTAGCCCATGGTGGCCTTGTAGTATTGCCAGACCGGCTGTGGTGGTTTTTATTGCCCCCCCCCCTGTGTGTACAGTCCAGTATTCTCTTTTAACGTGGTGCCTGCAGCAGAATGTTCAACTGATGATGGTTGATGGAGACTGAAACATGCAGACGGAGGGTAAAATCACAAAATGCCCTCCTTCTTTTCAGTCCCTATGAATAATCAGTGAAATAAAGTGTTTTTATCTGTTTCAGGTGAATTGCAGCGTGTCATGAATGAGTATTTCTTTTAGGTGACTCCCTAGATTGCTCTTTTCTCCTGTGTGATTTTTACTTTTTCTCTCTTGGGATAATTGTGAACTATATTAAGTTTCCAGTTTGTAACGTCAGTTATTCTTTTTTTAGTCCTTTAGGGGGCAGAATGTGTCACATGAGCTCATGCTCCCCGAAGCTTTTCAGGGAGCATGATGAGCAGCTACAGGAGTCAGAGAGGAGAGAGTCAGAGTTAGACAGCAGAGGGATTCATGGAGAGAAGAAGAGACCATGTTCAAAGTGTGAGCAGCACACAGTGAGTGTTTACGATAAGAACGCAGAGCAGAATAGCAAAGACTGCATAACAGGAATGTCAAACAAAATCAAGTTCAAATTAATGAGAACTAACGCACACCAAAGCCCAACTTTTCCACTCGTTTGTGGTGCCTCCGCTGCCTCACTTGGTTGATAGCGTTGATTCCTCATATGTGTTGTTGTGGTAATGTTGCTATGAGGAAGTATAGTTTTACAAAGTCAGCAAACAGTCTTACCTTTTATTCTTCATGACGCACGTTTCCCCCGCATGGTCTTGTGATTATCCTTTCGTCATGGTTGGCTACTTTCAACAGCTGACCCATGAACATTTTTAAACGTAGTCTTCCGTATGGTTCATTTGAATAGTTTCATATTGTGTGATAACCACCAGTCTCAATATTTGAGCTTCATGTTTTTAAATGGCATGATTCTTTAAATGCCTTTTTTTAACCGTGAGCAGCCAGTTTCACTGTGAGCATCAATCAATGTTCTACTCTAACTTGAATACAATGACTGTGTGTAATGTAGAAGTCACAAGACCACAAAGAATTACCACCCAGCTTTGCAGCGCGCTTCTTGGCGTCTTTTTGCTCATAGTTTTGGTCTTCATGGCACATTTGCTCTATGCTTAATCTTAAAATTTACAAAATTTGCTTCAGGAACAAAAGCACCTGCACAATCGAACTTATTGACGAAGGTGGAGATATAAATAAATGACCACAAACACTGACCATTAGATAGAAAAATACCATTCGATGCATCTTGAACTTGAAAATGTTCTGTAAATGGACCCTGTGCTAGAATTATTTAAAAAATATATTTTTTGTGAATTCTGTCCTTTTCTCCCCACCCACTTAAAATCTGCTCTGCATTCCCTGATGTACATGTTTGAACAGATATGTCCATTATAATCATTGTTCCTAAAGTGCACACAACCGTGAACTTGGCCTGTTGGTGCTTCATACTGAATTGAAACATCATCAGAATCAGAACCGAACAATACCCTGTCAACAAACCTTTCAAAACGGTCATATGATTCATTGAAATACTGTACATGTAGGAGGCCTGTGTGTCCTCAGTTTATTTTGAGTAATGCGTCAGCCGTAGTGTCAGACGCTAATCACCCCAAAGTTCTGATCGAAGAGTTGAGTCGTTTGGTCGACGTACTGTTTGCACAGGTCTACTGTGTAATAGTACGCACAGTTTAGCAAATCTCTCCAAATCCCAAAGTGATGACAAGAAAATACAGTTATTTGATCACTCAAATCAGTTCAGCTCTTGTTTACCAGCATTGACTGACCGCAGAAGACATCACTTCTTCTTTTAGCGATAGAAAGGTCGGTGCACATTCGTCTGGAAATCTGCCTGATCGTAAACAACAACCTATCCTGTCCTTGCAAAGTCATTCTACGACTGACTAGTTGGTCGTTTCAGGCGTCTTACCTCACTAGAATTCATTGTTTTCGTGGGCGTTGTTGGCCTAAGATTGACAATTGGCACTGTTTATTGTTATGGTTGTCTATCCTGCAGCTGTTATGTTCTGGTCTCCCTGATCATCAGTCATTTTTTGTCCCATGACTCAGCATCATGTAGTCTGGGTGTCCTTGGCATTGGGTAGCCATTCTTTTGACTAGAATCAACAGAAGTCTGTGATACCCTCTGAACTTTAAATGTAACGCAAAAAAATTGCAAAAAATTCAATTTAATTATAACATCAAAAAATAGTTTAGGATTTATATGTCCAGGTTTTGAGATATCCGTCAACATTTGTGCCCTTTTATAACATGAGAAGTCCTTCAGTTTTGCAGATTAGATGAGATAAATACGGTAGTGATGTTGCCGCTGAGGACCACGCTGCACTGCATCACAGAGGGAGGGAGAGACACGCAGCTGCTGCTTTCCATCCTGGTCCCTGGGTAGCAGCCTGCTCCTGGCACAAAGAGTGAGATTAAAGATATGGCATACCAGAGAGATAGAGGCACATCATCTGAGGAGAGGGAATGTAAATATACTGGTGCAGTTTTTATTCTTTGTATTAAGTCTTGTGTCACCATACCTGAACGCTCTGAGTTGATTCCATCAACCTCTTAATTTTATTCCTGAATTGCTGTTGTATTAAACCATAGTTGCCACTTGACCTCAAATGTATGGTGAATGTTGTCTAGATATAGTTCTTGATGTATTTTTATACCTCCGATGCTTTATATGCACTCGGATCGTGTGAAACTTGAGGCGCAGTCTGTTCCACTGCTCTAAAAAACTGTTTTTTTTGACCCAGGTATCAGCAACTTGACCTGTAAGAGGTTAAACGAAATTTCTCTCGTCTATTTTATAACATGAAGTGAATATATGTGAATATATATATATATATATATATATATATATAGACTATGTGACTGCATCTAGAGCTATATTGTTTCAAGGGTTTGTTAATATACAAGGGGACAAGCCTGAATTTAATTGTTGATATCATCATCAGATGTCCTCAATCTTCATTCCAAAGTAAATGTCACTACATGCTGATGGTGACTCATTAGTCACTTACAGTTTGTCTCTAATCCAAGGGGCGTTGGTGATTTATCGAACTGTATTTTCATTTTTTTCAGATATAGTCCCGTTTGGAATACTTGTAGCTATTCATTTGTGATTCCTATGTACGGAGGAATCTACTTTTTTCCTATTTTCTGCCTCAAAGCTCCTCAGTTTAACGTTGATCTGATTCTTGAGAAGATCGAGCCAGCTCAGGGTCAGCTAACACATGACCTTAACAGACCTGGCCCTCAGCCCTGCTGGGTCTTCAGATTTCTCCTCAAAGGCTTATTCTCACATCCTTACTCAATGTCAGACCTACTTTCAAACCTTTTAGAAAAAAACTGTTGCGTTTGTCAACACACCCGTTCATGCAGAGCATTTTCTGTTGTATTTGGGTTTTACCCTTGTTTTCGTGAGACCCCCTACCACCGTGCCCCACTGCCTTCCTCATAACTGTACCGCTGATGCATTAGCCTCAACAGGTGCTCTTTTCTGAAATGATCACTTAGGTATATTTAGATTTTGAAACCTGAGAGCGCTGGCCTGTGATTGGCTGTGTCGGCCACATGATAACCTGGGTAGAAATCGCAGCTGTGTGCTGTCTCACAGCTTTTCTCTGGAGGGAAGCTGGGGAGACTTTGGCGGCTTAGGAGACCACTAAACTTTGATTTATCTGGTAAGAAAAGAAAAAGGAGAAAAAGCACAAATACCCATAATTTCTACACCTTGCATGGCTTTCCATCGGCTTGGACTTCCATCATTTCCATCCTCCGCTGCCATCTGGATCCAGCAGGACAGTTGATAAGGAGTGTAAAGCCTCTGCTGCACATTGAAGGAATAACTAAACAATCCAGGTCTGCAAGACTCCAGCAAGATCAGACCAGGCCTACCTTTTGGATGTATCTGAAACTTCAGCAGCGGGCTGGCCATTTTTTCCTCTCTCTGAAATCTCAACGCCTTTCAGGCTTTCTGTGTCCTTCTACCTCAATTTCATCAATTTCTCTTGTTATTTCACAGATAGATTGTTTTTTATTTATTTACAGAGAGGGCAATCAAGTGCTAAAAAAGGTAGTATGCCATCCTATATTTAACCTGCAGCCTCAGAAGGCATTGCCCTACCGTTAGCTAAACAGAGTCAACCAATCAGGCTGTGGCATTAGCTTACATGTCAAATAGCTGAAGCACTGTTGGCCAGCTGTCGCCAACCTTCAGCCAGGAGCCGCAGTTCTTTGAGCTGTGTTGTGGCGAGTGAGGGAGAAGCTTTCACTCACTTAAAGGCCTGTTAAAATGCACTCTGTCTCACCTTCCCAATCGGCAATGCTCCCTGTGTAATTACTGATTTAGACCTGTTGCGTAGTTTGGTGAGGCGTTTCACACATTTTTATTACTTTGTTTAGGATTTGAGCAAATCACAAAGTCGTGCTATCAGTTTGAGACCCTAGTGGATGGCAAGTGGGGCTTCCTTACGCTCAGGAAATACTGCGGAAAGCTTTCGTCGGTAGGCCATGATCATTGGTTTGACGTCAATATGTTGTGTATTTGTCTAGCATGTGTTTGCTGTTTCTTCTTCTTCTTTTTTGAATCAGGTAATTGGGTTCAGCGGGGGATGACTGGCAGCATCCTAAAATATCACTGCTGCAGTTGTCCTTTGATCTCTTGGCTGAGCCCGAGTATATTCTGTCTGACATTGTGATCTGGTGCTACTGATAGAACATTTGATGTTGCATGTATTAGATATGCTTTTCATCTTATGAGGCCAAACCTTGTTCATTAAGAGTTTAAACACCTTTAAATGTTATCTGTGTTTTGCTCAGAGCGTCTAAAACCGTCCCAAAATGACGGAAGTTGTGGAGGAATATGAGGAATATGAGGAGGAGTTTGAGGAGGAGTTTGAGGAGGAGATTCTGGACGAGGTAAGTCTTCTCACTGCGCAATAATCGGAAATTGTAAGATTGCTTTTCTTTACTGTCATTGCTAAACTGAGATATGATTTAATTCAGTAGATTGAGGTTATCTACAGGTCCAGTGGCAGGCCCTATGAATAGTTAAGTTAGTGACCCCACCCCCCCTGCTGGTGGATCCTGTTTCAGATGGGTTTTACATCCTGAATTGCCCTTAACAGCCAACTATAAATCAGAACTATTTCAAACTGAAGATAGAATATTTTACTGGGACATTGTCTGTTGGGTTATAAAGGTAAAGATAACTTTCCAAGAGGAGTTGCCTTATGGCAGGCAGCCATAGGTAGTTAGTTTGCCATCCTATATAAAAAAAAAAAAGAAAGTTGAATCTGGTGATGTAATCATTACACGACTGCCAGATGATAATGTCGTTTATTGCCACAGATTCTTGCGTATGATTTAACTACATTTTTGAAGCAGGCATCCCCAACATATCTAATCTATCAATGAACACATCTTGCAATGCTGTAATGGGACCTAAATAACAGTAGTATCCTTCCTGTGTGGCATAGATAGTGCAAGATTCTGGAAGTTACCATTTTGTCTTTTGTTTGACATGCCCTTTTAGAAATTTAAAATGCTTCATCATATTTCAAACCACTCATATACCTTTTCAGGTTGTTTTTTTTAATGCTGCATTTAGAGAATTTAGTGAATTATTGTGTTTCTGAATGTCTTCCTGTCAGTGTCCAATGGAAGAGTGAAAACAGAAGGCTGACAGTTTAGTCCCATATTTCCTGGTGAAATAGGATTAAAGTTTGCCTTGTATTTCTTCATTCTTAATATTGCTGATATCTTATAGGGGAGTCTGAATGATTGTTTTTGGTTGACTCAATATTACCTAATCATACCAAGCAATCAGTCGTCATTTAACCCCCGTATAACATATCAACTGTTTCAAAAAGATTTACCATCTTCACTGTGAAGATGGTAAATCAATTGGGAGGCGGAAGAAATGGATACCCACAAAATCAATACACTCTGATTTCACTAGCACTTTCATCTTCACTGTGGAGAAAAGTTGCATTGTTTTGATTAAATAGTAAGATGGCTTCTTATTTAATCTTCAGAATGGGGAGAAACATAGTGCTGTTCAGGTCATATATGAGAATATGCTTATAATTAAAAACTGACAATGCCTTTACAAGAATTTTGATTATCTAGTAATTTCATCAAGAGTTTTTTTTTTTTTTTTTTGTTAAGTATTATTTGCTAATAATCTACTTTATAGGTCATTATGAGCTTGAGTATTTTCTTTATGTTAATTTAAAAAAAATGACTTAACTCCTCAGGTCATTAAGGGGCGGAGCGTAGAGTTCTCTGACTGGCATTCAGACAAATTTAGAAGTGGACATCTACGGCACATTGGCAGGGAGATGGAGTGGAGGGGGAAGTAAAGGGAGAGAGAGCGAGAGGAGCCCCTGTGCTGTAAATCACACTCCGAAATCACTCGCCTGGAACGTGTTGCCTGCTAGAAATTTGCTTAGGAGAGGTGGAAAATTGCCTGATGGGTGGCGGAGCGGTTGTTTTTGCTTTGTAGGGATGTGTAAAATGGTGGTTGAGCGTTACATTCACATCTATGGTTCTCTCCTGTCTGAAAGATTTAGATATTGAAGCCTCTTACACATGTTGATAAGAATGATTGAGATGTTCTTTCTCGCAGCTCTGGTGAATTCTAGATGTCTGGTAGATTTGAAGGATTGTAGGCAGTGGTGGAAGAAGCCGTCCGATCTTTTACTTACGTAAAAGTAGCAATAAAAAAAGTGTAGTGTAATACTCTGTTACAAGTAAAAGTACTGCATTTAAAATGTTACTCAAGTAAAAAGTAATACGTTTTAGCATCAAAATGTACTTAAAGTACCAAAAGTAAAAGTACTCATTATGCAGAATGGCCCCAGAATATTATATTATATTATTGGAATTATAATATATTGATGCATTAATGTGTAAACATCTTTAATATTGCTGGAGGTAAAGGTGGGGCTACCTTTATGTACTGCCGGATAGCTTATCCCATAACAATACATCATAATTTACTAGTTGATTTATATTTTGTATATCAATAATCTGAATCTGCTAAGTAGCTAGGGAAGTATAAATCCGGAAGGCTTTAAATTAGACGGGCTATTCATAGAACATTAAACTCTGTTTGGGAATACTTTCTTCTCTCTTATTTAAAATTGTATCTAGTCATGCAGAAACATTTGATTATAACTCCAGATTTGGGGATTTCAGCCTCCACTCCAGTACGATAGTGGTGAAAGGGGTTTTCATGTGTGGTGCTCACAGCGTTTGAACTATGTCATTTAAAATATTCAATAGCAGCGTCTCTTTCTTATCTCAGAAACAGCATCATCATTACTCTGGATAATCCACAGAAACAAATGTCAACAGTTTTTTTTTTATTTTTTTTTTTTATGGGACTTCTTCTTTGGGAGAAAATAGGTCCTAAGGAAACAGTGTTTACAGTGTGTTTTGTGGATTAAACAGCACATTGTGTCTGGAAATTAAACATTTTTAAATGCCATTCTTCAATGTTGGGAGCAACACAAATGCATGTTCATTCACCTCCACTTCATTGGAGTGAAGGCAGGAAACTTGAAAAAATGTTTTTAAAATCAAACTGTCTGCATGGCTAGATATTACGAGAGGTAAGTGATCCTTTAAATCCATGAGCGCTGTGTGTGTGATCAGACATGGAGATTATAAAGCTGTCCAAACAGTTTGTATACTGCTGTGTGCAACTGATAACAGGAGCAATGCTCTATGAAATAAAGAAGAATAGACTTACTGTCATGCGAGTGCCTGGAGTTTATAGGGTTACATTACAGAGGATATTAATCTGTCCTCTGCACAATACAGGCTTAAGTAGACTAGTCATAATCACAGTATATTCACCTCTATGGATCATACCTACGGTGACACCATTTGAGTGGATAATGAATCAGTTCATTACACATTAGGATAAAGATCCCTGACGACAACGCTCTGGCTTTTATGCAGTTGATGAACTTTTCGAGGGCGTTCGTCTGCTAATGCGATGCGGCGCAGAGTGATTTACTACTTGTCGTACTTGAAGTGTTAATGGCAGTAATTGCTAAGCACCAGAGCTGCGGAAAAATCACCCTCAATCCATTAGAAATACTGTGCTGTTTCTCCCATAACCTGTTCTGGCAGTATTGAAACCCCACGGTGTGTCCTATATTTGCAATATGTTGAGCAGATTACAACGACGACTGTCACTGAGCACAAGAGTTCTCAGATCACACAGGTAAAGCACCTCCTCCCAAGGGACAACAGTTCAAACAGGATACCCCTCCCTTGTCTTGAAAATGGTGCATCCCCCCTCCTTGTTTGCATGCCTGTATGGATAATCGACCGTCTGGTTATTTCAAGTGTCATAGTAAAAGTCATAGTGTCCTTGTTCTCTGCAGGTTTCATGTTAAAGCTTTTAAACGTTTATTAGAAATCAGTGAAAACTTTAAATGAACATTAAACTCTTTTTGAGTCATTTACCGTTAAGGTTTTTCTTTGCCAAACTCTAAGAAAAAATGTCTGCTTTTTAGGGATTTGACTTGCTTCTTGTTATTAGTTCCCTACAGCTTTACTTCTCAACAGATTAGATTCTGTAACCCTGTATACATGTTACATGTTGCTGAGCCTGGCATTGCATGCAGTGCAAGATGCTCCAAGATACTGCAGATGTTACTGTATATTCAGTACTTTACTTGTCTTGGTTTTGTTCGTCCTACAGTCACCCTTCATCCAGTGTTATGTCAGTTCATAATCATGCCATTATCCTAACTAGCTGAGTTTAATGTAGAATATTTTACTGATGTATTCATATCCCTTTAAGCCTGGATTTAAAGCACTTTAAGTATTGAAGGTAAGTTCTTAGAGTAATAGATATACTGCAAATTCACACAAATCAATTTGGTGAGAAGTTTTCTTTTCACCTTGATAAAATCAGATTATTATTTTATCGACACATTTGCATTACAGTTGGAAAATACCTGAAATAATTTGTGCTGTTAAAATGTCACCGAGTCCTTCGGCGATGAGTGGATGTACTTTTGCTGTATTTCCTGTAATCAAGGAACCCAGGCCTTTTTGTTAGTTGGGTTGTTAATTGTGTTTCCCTCTGTCCTCCTCCAGTCTGGCTTGCCCACCAGGAAAGTCAGGAAGAAGGTCAAGGTGGATACGTCCAAGTTCATGACCCCATACCTGGCTCACAGCCAGAAGATGCTGGATCAGTACAGCCATGTAAGCAACACGTTTGGGGTTTGGGTCAAAATCAATACTCGACTCTAGTACCTATTTTGTCTTGAAATGAAGTATTTGAAAACACCAGATAATCTCTTCTCATTTGAATATTTTGGTCTTATATTGTTTTTGCTTTTACTTTACTCATGACTATTGCACTCAGTTCAGTGATTGCTTTCCTTGACAGATAAAGTACCGGCATGCTTATGACATGTCCAGAGGGAAGCCTATTGCCTTCATCAGTGATACCCCTGAAATTATTCGCATCAGGAAGGCCCAGGAGCAGCTTAGCGAGGTACTGCCGAGGACTGTGGTGATGTTTCCCCCCAAATAACGTTGTCTAAAGGTCAAGGTTAAGGGTTGGAAGGTTATTGGAACGGAAGATTGCTGATTTGAATTAGTTCATTTGATTTGAGTGTGACATTATGAATGTGAGTCTGAACAAATTCATTGTGATTTTTTTCTTTGGTTAAAGTAAGGTGTACCAAAGATGAAGATACAATTAAAACTTAATTGCTCAAACTTGATTTACTCTAATCATTAATACTAAGAAATGACACGTATCTTCATCAGGTTAAATACCGCATGGAGGGAAACAAGGCTCGGACAACAAGCTTGTATGGTAGTGAGGCCAGAGAGATCGCCCACGTCAAGCGTGTATCTGAACTGATCAGCAAGGTGAGTTACCTGAGGTTATATAACAATAAATATATATATCAATTATATATATATATATATATATA
>CALSBV010010255.1:686978-699367 GCA_943590825.1 Bovichtus diacanthus
ACACACACACACACACACACACACACACACACACACACACACACACAAACACAAGCAAACAAACAAAGGTATCAGAGTGTTTTTATAGGTCCTATCTCATATGGAAGACACGACAGAGTTGACCCGTGTCTCAGAGCAGAGTGTGTCGTGCCCACACATGCACCGCATGACTGAGAGATCTACATTTGGTTCTATGTCACTGCACAAACTGAGTGTGTAGTTTCATTAGTCCCCAGCAACAACACGTCAGATGTGAAGAGGCTTTTCAGCCACTGTATACCTTCACCCACACATTCATGCAAACATACGTCATTTTAAGAAACAATAATTGTCTTCTTACTCACTCTATTCTCCATGTTTCTGTTTTCAGGTCCAGTACAAGAAGGAATATGACAAGCAGAAAGATAAGGCTGACTACAACACGCTCCCCGCCACAGAGAATCCTCTCCTCAGACAGCTCAGATACGCTGGAACCATCCTTAGTGATGTAGGTGTCTGAAGAAAACTACGTAGAAAGGAATTTGATCACATAATTATATATAAAAAAATATATATATTATTATGTATAATAATAATAATAATATATATGGCATATATATATATATAAAAAAATATAAAAATTTTGGGGGGAAAACAAATGTTAAAATCTTAAAGGTAGAACAGTAGTACGATAACAATTTAGCTGGTCTCCATGTTTTTCTTTCTTTATTAGATCCCCAATAGCACTTGCACAAGTATTGGCTATTTCCTTGGATCCACACACATACAGTCAAACATACTTATTCACACTATAGCCACTTAAACCCAACATTCAAAACGGCTCATCTCATTGTATTAACATCAAGTACGGAAGCAAAACAACATTTTAACAACCATTAAGCCAAACAAAAAATTTAAAGCAAATTATTATAAAATCATAAATAAATCACAATACTTCAAGAATTCATAGCAAACTTCATTTTTGTTCTTCTTCATACAAATAAATAGTTGTTCTTAGAAAAATGGAATCCTTCTGTGAATTAAATTCTATATTTATCCATTCTAATTCTGAGAAAATAGGGTATAAAAATACATCTCTCATTCTGTGCCAAGAATTTATTTATACATATATATATATATATATATATAGTTTACACACACACACGCAAAATTAAATTATGGTTCCTGGAATGTTTGGCGATACTGTTTTAACAAAATGTCTTCTTCCTGTGTAGTCAGAGATGCTGCTTGCATGAATTACTCTTGTGAGACCGTTAACTGAAGATTAAGGTGACTGCTGAAATGATTGAGATGGTTGTGTGGGTGGCGTTTAGAGTGTCACACATGAAGCTTCTCTAAGTAGATTTTCATATTAGTGGTGCTAATTAAACCATCTGGAAGTCACTTGCCGTACCCTTTTGCCGACAGTGAGTTAATTGATTTAATTGAATCGAGTTACCAGTCTAACTGACATGTTGTTTGCAGTTCGCCAGTGAGTCATGTGGACAGATGAGTTGTTAAGCTCTTTGTGTATTTTTCAGTGTTTGCCTATTTGAGTTGCTGATCATAATTGATGTATAATTATTTTTGTTCATCATGTGTTTTAATATCTTCTTTGCAGAAAGTATACAAATCCAACTATGAGAAATCCAGGGGTTCCAGTATCAACTACTGTGACACGCCCAAGTTTCAGATGGACTCCGTACTTAAACAGTTCACTGATGTAAGAACAATCTATGAGTTAAAAATACTTTAATAAACCAATGACTTTATCCCTTGACTTTATAAAAACAAAACAAATGTTTAAACATACATTTGAATGTATTTCTTTAGATACGTTACAAAGATAAGTATGAACGTGAGGTGAAGGGCCACTACGTTGGCAGCTATGAAGATCTCTACATGCTTCACTGCCAGAAAGTTGAAGAAATGAAGAATGAGGTAAATCATTGTGCATTTTAATTTTTCTAAATCAAATCACCTGTGTAAGAATGTATTATATACTTCATTATATCTTTCCATGCAATTTCCCTTTTTTTCATCTTGCAGCAACTATATAAATCTGAATATGAAGAAAGCAAGACGAGATGCTTCTACCCTCAAACAATTACGCCTGAATATGAAGTTTCGAAGAAGCTTCAACAGTGTAGTGATGTGAGTAGTGTTGGCTACCAAAATGCTTATTTGAAGATTCACAGTTCTCCTGTTTTGGTATGTTACAAAATGTTTTGTTTTTTTTCTCATGGTTTGCAGAAAACCTACCGGCAACATCCAGACACAGTGAAATTTACACAAGTGACGGATTCACCAGTTCAGCTTCAAGCCGCCATCAACGCCAAACAGCTAAGTGACGTACGTATGACCGCACGGACCTCCTCTTAGTACGGATAAAAAAATATATTGCAACACATTTATAGACTAAGTTGCTACAATTACAAATTAACTGGCTAGATCAAATTCTCCTCGATATGCAGATCAGCTTAAAATGTGCCCAGTCATCCACGTAGCCCTACTGTCTTTCTGTGGGCACCATGGAAACTGGAGAGCTATCTCTCTGTAGTATAAATAGCAACAAGCATTCAGTTAGCCCAGAATAAACCCTGTGATCAGAGAGAGGCTGGGGAGGAAGGGGAAGGGACAGTCAAAAATGTCTCAGATAGTTTCCAGCTAACACACTGCCGCCCTCCAGTGACAGAAAGTCAAATAACACTTTACCAAATCTACAGTGTTGTCTGGAAATGACCGAACAATGAGCAGCACCCTATGAAGAGAGAAGTAAATAACACATAATGGTATCACTTTGTTCTTTTTGCAGTTGAACTACAAGGCCAAGTATGAAGACACAAAGTTCAAGAACAGTCTGCCCCCAGACTATCCCTTCTTCATCCAGTCCAGAGTTAACGCCTTTAACCTCAGTGACGTAAGTAACTATTCTGCACTTCATTTCTAGCAATCACCGAAATTGAATTGCTTTCAACTTTTATTTTGGTGTAAATTTTTAATCTCCTGAATTGCATTGTTCTCTCCTTGCAGAACTGCTACAAGTACGATTGGGAGAAATCCAAAGCCAAAAAGTTTGAGATCAAGGGCGACACTATCTCGATCCTTGCTGCCCGTGCTCACACAAACATTGCCAGTGATGTAAGTATGCTACATCGTCAGCCTTTGTGATTTCAGTTGCTTTTATGACCCAGTTTTAATTTCTTACGAATCGAGCAAATTGATCAACGTTTGCTCTTTTTTTTGCAGGTTAAATATAAGAAGGAGTACGAGAAGAAAAAGGGACAGATGGTTGGAGCCCTCAGCATTAATGACGATCCCAAGATCTTGCACTCCGTTCACGTGGCCAAAATCCAGAGTAACGTAAGTCATTAGCTTGGTTGTATTACTAAAATACTTACCTTTCCCTTAATATTCATTTATTAGAGCTGAGATACGAGGGCACTCTTCAACACTCTCTTACTGATATCTCCACAGCGTGAATATAAAAAGGACTATGAAAAGTTAAAGACCAAGTACCATGCACCACTGGATATGATGTCAGTCACCTTGGCCAAGAAATCCCAGGGGATTGCCAGCATGGCCGGGTATAGGAGCATCAGCACCAAGTACTTCCTTCCCCCCGACAGTGTGCTGTTGGACTTGGCCAAGAAATCCAACATCATCCAGAGCGATGTAAGTACAGACGGACTTCACACCGTCTTATTGCAGACCGTTTGTTTTCTGGTTTTAATCACAATATAAAACGTGTACTTGCATGGTTATTATGAGATGAATTATGTATTCATTGACACCGTTTGATTTCTTTCCTTGTTTGTTTTTCTGCATCACAGAATGATTACAGGTCTGACTACAACGCCTATACCAAGGGTGCCCCTTGGATCCCCTTTGGCTCCTTGGAAGTGGAGAAAAATAAGAAAGCTGCTGATATCCTTAGTGAAGTATGTGCGCAACACCATCGCTTCTTTCCCCCTCTATAGAAATGCCTTCTTGACTTAAAAAAAAAAAAAGACATATTTCATAGTTGGCGGCATATGTCACATGAAGTGTTATTTACTTGTTTCCTACAGAGAAAGTACAGACAGCACCCAGACACGATCCCCTTCACCTCTATTGACAACCATCCCATCATGATGCAGGCCAAAGTCAACCAGCTTCAGAGGAGTGATGTGAGTCTGCTGTCACTCTCACGGTTGATCAGAAATCTGCACTTATTTTCCAAGATAACTTTTGAGAAGATTGTTTCTATCTTTACTTTGATCTACTGTGTGTACAGCACATGTGACTTCTGCCCTCATTTGCTTTCTCGCCTTGCAGCGGTTCTACAAGAGAGGTCTGGAGGAGATCCATCAGAAGTACTCTCTGCCTCCCGATATCCCCGAGTTCCTCCAGGCCAAGTGCAATTCTTACAACTTCAGCAAGGTAGGACATTGAAACACTGAGAGATCACTTTTTTAAATTTATATACCAAATATTTCTTATAGCACACTTTTAAGCAGTAAATATGTAGCTGTGTATTCAGCAACATATACTGTGTGTGTGTGTGTCTGTGTCTCCAGTGTTCCTATCTTTTGTTGTTGTTCATATCTGTAATCTGTCATTTCAGAACTACTACAAGCTTGCCTGGCAGGAATTGATCGCTAAAGGTTATGACCTGAAGCCCGACGCTATCCCTATTGTCGTCGCCAAAGCTGCCAGACATGCTGCCAGTGATGTACGTTTCTTGAACGACTCCGCCAAATGCTCATGATCAAACTCCATTTTGCTCTGTACCAGATATATTGTACTTCCTGTTGCATTATATAATCTAAAAAAATTCTTTAAATGGTAAATAGTTAGAGATGCTTTATGCCCTTTATCCTCTAGGTCCAGTATAAAAAGGCTTATCAAAAGGCCAGAGGCCACCATGTTGGCTTCCGCAGCATCCAGGACGATCCTCTGCTGGTCCACTACATGCATGTGGCTAAGATGCAGAGCGAGAAGAACTACAAGAAGGACTACCACAAGGCCAAGCTGAAGTATCACTCCCCAGTAGACATGATGAGTGTGACCCAAGCCAAACACGCCTCTGCTGTTCAGACTTATACTGGTTACAAGCAGAGCAACCATAAGTATAATCTTCTGCCTGACTCAATGAGTCTGCACCTTGCTCGGAACATGAACTTCAATGCCAGTGATGTGAGTTTAATTTTCCTTTTAGGGACTTTTGTGTCATGATCAGTGTGGGGAGTAATGTGGCAGAGTTACGCAATTGAATTGTAGAATAAATGTAATTGTAATCTGTTTGAGTTACTGAGAAGAAATATGTAATGAAATTGCAGTTACTAACAAAAATGTTGGTGATTACAAAAGGGTTACACCCCAATATATTATTTTCGGTAAAAAATGTTTTCTGTTGCTTTGTTCCAATCTTAGTTATATTTAAGTTGTATTAAAAAAAGAACTTCTTATAAAAGTTTGACAGTAATCAGTGTTGAGTACTGTTGTGAGGTTTATACTGCCTGGTTGAAGTTTACGTTTTTAGGACTTTTCAGCTTTATTTGTTTGTTTATTGTTTAAAACATGTGTTAGAAAAGTAATCAAATGTGATAAATAACATTACTTTGAAATAGTTATATGACTTGTTACATTTCTAAAGTAACCTTCCCAACATAATGAAGTTAATATGTTATGTCTTGGCTAAAAGATGATATTTCTTCAGGTCTTATAATCATAATTTTTCACTTGTCTATTTTAACTTTCCAGTGTAACTATAAAATGGATTATGAGACCTCAGTCAAGGGAACTGGCTGGATTCCCATTGGTTCCCTTGAGGTGGAAAGAGCCAAGGTTGCAGGAGCAGCTCTGAATGAGAAAAGGTACCGCCAGCCCCCTGACACCATCAAATTCACCAGTGTCCCTGACTCCATGAACATGGAGCTGGCCAAGGCCAATGCCAAGATCATGAACACGGTGAGAAGGAGCAAAAAGAATAACTTCTTAACTTGCTCTAATATAAATATCATGACGTTTTTCAACTCCTTCTCAAAATAGATATAAACCAATCTCTTCATTGTCATTATGCAGAAAGAGTATAAGGCCAGTGGAGAGAAGTTCATGCACACTTACCATCTGCCCGCTGATGCTCCTGAACTGATGCAAGCCAGATACAATGCCGTCAACATCAGCAAGGTTAGTTTTCCCAGCGTCTGTGCCCATGTATTTATTTAATTTATATAAAAATGAGTACTTTGTAACATAACACTGATGATCATTTTATTTAGAATTACTACACCTATGCTCATCGTCAAGATCTGCTCAAAGGACACCATGTGAAGGAGGATGCCATTTCCATTCGTGCAGCAAAAAGTTCCAGAGACATTGCCAGTGATGTAAGTTGTGGATAACGCTAATAATAAAACTATTCAAATGTTGCTGAATTCAATAATGTTATTCACACGTAATGTTTTTCTTTTGTACAGTACAAGTACAAGCTGGCTTATGAGAAGGCAAAGGGCCACCATGTCGGCCACCGCAGCATCCAGGACGATCCTCTGCTGGTCCACTACATGCAGGTGGCTAAGATGCAGAGCGAGAAGAACTACAAGAAGGACTACCACAAGGCCAAGCTGAAGTATCACTCCCCAGTAGACATGATCAGTTTGACCCACGCCAAGCAGGCCTCCGCTGCTCAGACTTTTACTGGATACAGGAAGATCCCTCACAGCTACATGCTTCTGCCTGACAACCTGCACCTGCAGCGGTGTCGCGGCATGATGGATATTCAGAGTGATGTATGTTTTCACTTGTCACCTATGCAGCATGTTGATGTCCCGGTTTTCCACCAGCACTTAAACGCAGCATGCATTTGAGGATTTGTGTGAAGCTGGAGGCCTCGAAAAGAGTCTCAAAACTGCACACGCAAATGTAACTGTTACTGTTACTAAAAAACAAATGTTTTTAGACATTTGTATACACAGTGAGCTTTTCAAAAGCGAAAATAATCAGATCTGTGAAGTTGAAGTTAAAAATCTATTGTGTAGTGCTAGTACAATTGGTTCATGTATAATATATATGTAAATGTGTTTATTACTTGTTGACAACGTACTCTTTTACACATTTTGAACATGTTTTTCTCTATAAACCCACAGAATGTATACAAGTCAGATTACAACAACTACAGTAAGGGCGTAGGGTGGATCCCTATTGGTTCTCTGGATGTTGAGAAGGCCAGAGTTGCTAAAGCTGCGCTGGCTGAAAGAGGCTACCGCCAGCATCCAAGTACTCTCAAATTCACAAGCAAGACTGATGCCATGAACACGGTTCTGGCTCTGGCCAACTCAAAGCAAATGGACAATGTAAGAATGTCTTCTATGTATAGAAGATGCAATGCCTTTTCATCTCTTAAAATGTGTTGCACTATTGTTGCATATCGGACCAGAACTTCTCCTAGAGGAACATTACAAAAATGTGCAGGTTTCACTGTTCTTTTTCCTTCCCTCTAGTCTTCATACAGAGCTTCTGGCGAGAAGTTCAAGCACACCTACAATCTGCCAGCTGACAGCCCTCAGTTCCTTCAGGCTAAATTCAACGCCCAGACCCTTAGCGAGGTAACGGCACAATATATTTATTGAAAATCAACGTTAGACAATGTTTTATTAGCCAAATATGTCAAAAGAATGTGATAATCTGAGTACAAAACCTTGTCCTAACACTTTGCTGTTTATCCACAGAGTCACTACAAGCACAAGTGGCTGGAAGATATTGCCAAGGGATACGACATGAAGCCTGATGCTATTTCTATCCTGCACGCCAAGCAAGGCAGACATATTGCCAGCGATGTAAGTAAATCATAAATCTACCCAACACTGCATGTTTTTAGCACTTTTTTTCCACATTTAACTGAAACAGTCACTATCATCTACTAACTCCTTTTCCTTTTTCTTTCAGATCCAATACAAGAAAGCTTACGAGAAGGCCAGAGGCCACCATGTTGGCATCCGCAGCCTCCAGGACGATCCTCTGCTGGTCCACTACATGCAGGTGGCTAAGATGCAGAGTGACAAGAACTACAAGAAGGACTACCACAAGGCCAAGCTGAAGTATCACTCCCCAGTGGACATGGTCAGTTTGACCCACGCCAAGCAGGCCTCCGCTGCTCAGACTTTTACTGGATACAGGAAGATCCCTCACAGCTACATGCTTCTGCCTGACAACCTGCACGTGCGGCGGTGTCGCACTGTGAACATCCAGTCAAGTGATGTGAGTGATGATTTTATCCGTGATTTGCATCTTTTTAGGTAGTGGTGGACAGTAACTGAGCACATTTACTGAAGTACAGTTTTGAGGTACTTGTACTTTACTTGAGTATTTCCATTTCCTGCTATTTTATACTTTTACTACACTACAATTCAGAGGCTAATATTTTACTTTTTACTCCACTACATTGATTTGATAACTTAAGTTACTTTGAAGATTCAGATTCAGAATAATAATACAAAATATAATCAACAAATAATTGACTATGTATTATTATAGGTTAAGATAAAACTTTATTGATCCCATGGGGAAATTCACAAGCTACCCGTCAGTATATAGTTGCAACATTAAAGTGATGAACACATTAATGCATCAGGTATTGTAATCAACTGATATAACATTTAGTATTCTGAAATGGGCCATTGTGCAGAATGAGTACTTTTACTTTTTGTACTATGAGTATATTTTGATGCTAATACTTTTAATTTAAGTTCAATTTGTGTACTTGTAACAGAGTATTTCTACACTGTGGTGTTACTACTTTTACTTGAGTAATATATCTGAGTACTTCGTCCACCACTGCTTTAAAGATCAAAACCATGTTTGAAAGGCAACCACAATGGATACATATTGTGTGCTTGATTTTTACATTTGTGCAAACATTTTTAAGGAGATAATTGACATTAATCATACTCTAATTGTCTCATTTATTTATTTTTTCAGTGTGACTACAAGTCTGAATGGAATAACTATGTCAGAGGCACTGGATGGGTCCCTATTGGCTCACTTGGAGTTGAGACCGCTAAAGTTGGCAGTCGGATTCAGAGTGACAACAGGTACCGCACTCATCCATCCATCTACAAGTTCAGCAAGCTGATGGACTCCATGGACTTGACTCTGGCTACCGCCAACAACAAGATCATGGACAAGGTGCAGCAAGTTTAACTGTAATCTTAAGTGCAGGGCCACAAAAATGTTAATTATTATCATGATTCATGTTATTCTCCGGTGTCTTTATTTACAGAAAGCATACACTGCTGCTTGGGAGAAGGACAAACAGACAGTCCACATTATGCCAGATGCTCCTGAGATTGTCCTGGCCAAGGCTAATGCCCTCAACATGAGCAACGTAAGGCATTGTATTACAATATCCATTTATATTTATTTATACTTTTATTTTATTTTATCTTAGTTCATCCATATGAATTTACACGTTTTGACAGAAACTTTACAAAGCCGGTCTTGTGGCGATGGCCAATAAGGGCCACCACGTCAAAGGAGACGCCATCTCAATCCTGGCTGCCAAGTCCGGTACCAACATTGCCAGTGATGTAAGTTGAAAATAAATTCCTGTACCAAATCAAGAAGTGAATCTACTGAAAACCCATCATGCATGGTAAACAAGTATTTATTCACTGTTACAGTACAAGTACAAGCTGGCTTACGAGAAGGCCAGAGGCCACCATGTCGGCCACCGCAGCATCCAGGACGATCCTCTGCTGGTCCACTACATGCAGGTGGCTAAGATGCAGAGTGAGAAGAACTACAAGAAGGACTACCACAAGGCTAAGCTGAAGTATCACTCCCCAGTGGACATGATGAGTGTGACCCAAGCCAAACACGCCTCTGCTGTTCAGACTTATGCTGGTTACAGGAAGATCCAGCACAGTTACGCTCTCCTGCCCGATGCCATGAACCTAAAGCTGGCTCGCACCATGAACGTCCAGTGTAGCGATGTAAGTTGTATATGTTAAACTACCTGCTGTGCTACAGTATCCATTTATAAAGGCAGATACCAATTAATAATTGACATTGATCACAACCTCATCGTCTCATTTATTTATTTTTTCAGTGGGACTACAAGTCTGAATGGAATAACTATGTCAGAGGCACTGGATGGGTCCCTATTGGCTCACTTGCAGTTGAGACAGCTAAAATTGGCAGTCGGATTCAGAGTGACAACAGGTACCGCACTCATCCATCCATCTACAAGTTCAGCAAGCTGATGGACTCCATGGACTTGACTCTGGCTACCGCCAACAACAAGATCATGGACAAGGTGCAGCAAGTTTAACTGTAATCTTAAGTGCAGGGCCACAAAAATGTTGTTGATCACATTGTTCACAACAATCCTCAATCATTTGTTTTTCTGGTGTCTTTATTTACAGAAAGCATACACTGCTGCTTGGGAGAAGGACAAACAGACAGTCCACGTCATGCCAGATGCTCCTGAGATTGTCCTGGCCAAGGCTAATGCCCTCAACATGAGCAACGTAAGGGGAATCCATGAAACTGATCAATTAATTAATTAATTAGTGTATATATTAGTATATATCATATATCAGTTTGTGAATGTAAACACTGTTTTATTTCACTTTTGTCAGAAACTTTACAAAGCCGGTGTTGTGGCGATGGCCAACAAGGGCTACCACCTCAAAGGAGACGCCATCTCAATTTTGGCCGCCAAGTCCGGTACCAACATTGCCAGTGATGTAAGTTATTAAAAATTCCCTACATGAATCAATATTCACAACACATCTGCTAAAATTCATATTATACAAGAGTATAGTCTCTGTGAATGACAAAGTATGTGTTTGCTTTCACAGTACAAGTACAAGCAGGCTTACGAGAAGGCCAGAGGCCACCATGTTGGTTACCGCAGTATCCAGGACGATCCTCTGCTGGTCCACTACATGCATGTGGCCAAACTGCAGAGTGAGAAGAACTACAAGAAGGACTACCACAAGTCCAAGCTGAAGTATCACTCCCCAGTGGACATGGTCAGTTTGATCCATGCCAAGCAGGCCTCCGCTGCTCAGACGATGACTGGATACAAGCAGTTGAACCCCCGCTACACTGTCATGCCGGATGCCATGAACTTGCAACTAGCTCGTAACATGCAGTTCATCGCCAGTGATGTATGTCGACAGTTTGACTTGATCATCTCCAGATTGTGTTTATTTGTAAAAGCTTTTAAAACAGAAATTCAACGTTTTACATAACTCTTACCACTGCTGTATGTAGCTGTTGTGCATTGTGAAGGAAAACTGTTTCTGTTGACATCATCCCTCAGAACCAGTACAAGAGTGAGTACGAAAGCTTCATAAAGGGAATAGGATGGGTCCCCATTGGATCGTTTGATGTGGAGAAAGCAAAAACAGCCGGCCGTATCCTCAGTGAATCCCAATACCGTCAATCTCCAAGCAACTTCAAATTCACTAAAGACATGCACTCCATGGATCTGACACTGGCCACTGCCAACAACAAGATTATGAATAAGGTACTGGATGGGACTTGCTCTTAAAATAACACAGATTTCGCTTCTCCAGCATTTATGTCTCAGATATCAAAACATCAACTGCATTTTTTTTTTTTAGCAATCCTACATCACCGCCTGGGAGAAAGACAAGACTTCCATCCACATCATGCCTGATGCAATGGACATTGTTCTGGCCAGAGGAAACAAGAAGATCTACAGTGAGGTACAGTGTGATAACTTCATTTTGCTTTACAATTTCCACACAATTTTTCTAGATCTGTCATGATTTGTGATAACACTTACAGTATGGATTGTGAAAAACAGGAAATGGTCAGTATCAGTAAACAGGATGGTATCTTCAATTCTAGACGTGTTAGTGAACATATATTTTTATATACTATCTGCTCAGTGTCTGGGCTCCTATTCTCAATTTTCAGATAGCTTACCAGGGTGTCCCATTTCACATACCTCCATTCTGTCTTATGATTGTACGTGTATCGTTAACTGTTTGTGAAAGAACTGAATTGATTGATTGATTGATTACATCACTTCATGTTGCAGCATTAGTTTATACATTTGAAAGTAGACATACTTTCCTTCATCAAAAAATGTATATTCTCTCTCTCTTCAGAAACTGTACAAATTGGACAATGAGATGTCCAAGAAGAAGGGCTATCATCTTCGTGGTGATGCCATTGCACTCCTGGCTGCCAAAGCCTCCACTGCTATTGCTAGTGATGTAAGTGTCTGTGTGGTTATTTCTATATTGTCGCACCTACTGTACATATCATTTGTTTTGCCTCCCCCCTCAACAGAGTATGGGAATGAAAACTCTCGCACTTTTTTTCGCAGTACAAGTACCATGCAGGATACCGTAAGCAGGTGGGCCACCACATCGGTGCTCGCTGCGTCC
>CALSBV010010255.1:699377-718631 GCA_943590825.1 Bovichtus diacanthus
TGCTGGCTCTGAACTCCGCCAAGATTGCCAGTGATGCGCTGTACAAGAAGGACTTCAACATGTCCAAGACCAAGTTCAACCTGCCAGTGGACATGATAGCCTTTGAACTGGCCAAGAAGAACCAGATTCAGGTCAACCACGCCAACTACATCACTCGCCTCCACAACTGGACTTGTCTGCCAGACTCCAGTGATGTTCGCCAGGCCAGACATGCTTATGACATACAGAGCGATGTGAGTGTAGCTCCCCTGCTGATTTGTTTCTCTAAGTCTCTTATTTCACGTTCATGCTACAGAGTATGTCAGGAATTTAATTTCGCTTTATTGCGCTTCAAAGGCTGTCTACAAAGCTGACCTGAAGTGGCTCCAGGGCCTGGGCTGGGTCCCCATTGGCTCAATTGATGTGGAGAAAGCCAAGAAAGCTGGAGATGCCCTAAATGAAAGGAAGTACCGCCAGCACCCGAGCACTCTTCCCTTCACCAGCACCACAGATGCTATGAACATCGTTCTGGCAAAGAATAACGCTTTGACCATGAACAAGGTTAGAATTCATAATTCTTTGGGTAATCTGTGAATGTATTTTTTGTGTGAAATCTTTATTTGCACTGGAGATCTCTCGCTGGAGATCTCTTAAGTCAATACCGTCAAGTAACACTGGAGTTATTTGTGGTTTGTTCCAGCGTCTCTACATCGATGCATGGGAGAAGGAAAAGACCAATCTGCACATCAACCCCGACACTCCTGAGATCATCCTCTCTCAGCAGAATGCTATCAACATGAGCAGGGTAAGCTTATGAAAAGGCCCGAAGCTTTCCCGAATTAAGTGCCATAATTAGTAATTAAATTGTAAAAAAAAAAATATATATCACTTTCATATACGAATTCATATTATGTTTTTAGAAACTCTACAGACAAGGTTATGAGGCCACCATCAACAAAGGGTATTTCCTCCCTGGGGATGCAATCTCTGTCAAGTCTGCTAAGGCCGGCAGGGACATCATCAGTGATGTAAGTGACGCATACTCTATCAAATATCTGTGTCTATGATTGACACACTGGTATTAGACAAAATGTAAGAAATGTTCTCGTTGTAATGAAAACACCTGTTCTGCTGATATTGTCAGTACAAGTACAAGACAGGATACCGTAAGCAGGTGGGCCACCACATCGGAGCCCTCAGCGTCAAGGACGACCCGCTGATCGTGCTGGCTCTGAACTCCGGCAAGATTGCCAGTGATGTGCTGTACAAGAAGGACTTCAACAAGTCCAAGACCAAGTTCAACCTGCCAGTGGACATGCTGAGTCTTGAGCTGGCCAAGAAGTGCCAGATTCAGGTCAACCACGCCAACTACATCACCCGCCTGCACCAGTGGACCTGTCTGCCAGACTCCAGTGATGTTCGCCAGGCCAGGAAAGCCTACAATCTTCGGAGTGATGTGAGCCCCTCTAAGATATATTCAACGTCTCTGAACATGCCATGTCGACTGTGCTTATGTGTTTTAATGTTACGTGTATACACTTTTCCCAACAGGCTGTATACAAAGCTGACATCGATGAGGTCATCGGTGTAGGATGGGTCCCCATTGGTTCTATAGATGTGTTGAAGGCCAAGCATGCTGGAAAGATTCTCAGCGACCATCTGTACAAGCTGAAACCAGACACACAGAAATATACAACTGACATGTCGTCAATGTCCATGGTCTTAGCCAAAGCAAATGCTGAAATCATCAACAAGGTAAAGAATATCACATCCCTATTTTACAATTTGTCTAATCTTTCCCTTGTGTTTACAATTTATGTTTTTTTTCTGTTTCTTACCACAGAAAAACTATGTTGCTGCTTGGGAGGCTGACAAGGTCAAGAATCATATAATCCCTGATTTACCTGAGATTTTGCTTTCCAAAGCTAATGCTTACAACATCAGCAAGGTACGTTTGGTCTGTTTTGACTCAAACCAGTATTATACACCCATGTCAGAAAATATCAGTGCTACAGGCATCAGGATTATTTCATAATTCAACTGTTTCTCTTTCAGAAAATATACAGGGAAGGTGTTGAGGAGATCTTCAGGAAGGGCTATGACCTTAAGGCCGATGCTGTCTCTGTCGTCGCTGCCAAACGAGGACGAGAAATCATCAGTGATGTACGTAACATATAAATGAATGCTTTACTCTCTAAAGATTGACTACTGCTTGGATTGAAGCAAGGACCTACAGGCCTGTCCGGTACTCTCAGAGTAGGGAAATCATGAATCGGGAGAGACATTGGAGATTTGGTCCAAAGTATACTGGAACACACGGATTTAAGACAACAAACCTTACTAGAGGACTAACGTTTCAACGGCAGGTTCATCAGAGTCAAACAGTTCAGAGACTCACATTCTCTTAAATAACCTCATATTAAAAAAACTAATTAATCACAGGCTGGAAAAATAGGGAGGGGATGATAAGCTGCTTGCACGCAGGGCTCACAGTTATACAATAATAAAAAGTAATATACAAATAGCTATTTATGATATTACATCAGTATCCACGTCCATTCAAATGTATCACAAACATAAGTAACAATAATAAATAACAAAACAGTATAAATTAATATATTCAATATCTTAGATACCACATAATGAGGAACTTTTACAACATACACTGGGAGAGTGGGCGGCATGTAGATCGGGTTCTAGATTATCAATAGATAGAAAAAGGACACATACAAGAGATAAATGACATTACATCCACCCCTAGATTGTAACAACACATCCTGTAATATTAGAAGAAATAGTAAGGTTTAAGCAATATGGCTTAAAAACAAGTAAGGCTTGGCTTAGGGATATAAAAAAACAAGTCAGGCTTCGTTTCTCCTTAAGAATACTGTACAAATTCTGTTAATTATTACTTCACTCTTTCATAAATGAGATACTTTCTAGCTTTTCATCATCATTCAGTCTTTCATCTCTTCTCTTTAGTACAAGTACCATACAGGCTACCGTAAGCAGGTGGGCCACCACATCGGTGCTCGCTGCGTCCAGGACGATCCGCTGATCATGCTGGCTCTGAACTCAGCCAAGATCGCCAGTGATGCGCTGTACAAGAAGGACTTCAACAAGTCCAAGACCAAGTTCAACCTGCCAGTGGACATGCTGAATCTGGAACTGGCCAAGAAGTGTCAGATCCAAGTCAACGATTTCAACTACAGAACTCACCTGCACAACTGGACCTGCCTGCCTGACTCCACCGATGTGGTCCAGGCCAGGAAGGCTTACGACCTGCAGAGTGACGTGAGTGATGAGAATTTCTCAGAATGTGTTTGCAGAAGATTTTTGCTGCAAGGAATTCAATGTGACTCCACTTCTTCCTCCCGCTGTGACTTGTAGGCTGTCTACAAGGCTGACATGGAATGGATCAGGGGAACAGGTTGGGTGCCAATTGGTTCAATTGATGTGGAGAAAGCCAAGAAATCAGGAGAGATCCTGAGCGAAATTAAGTACCGTCAGCATCCCAGCAAATTCAAATTCACCGCCAAGACAAGTGACATTCCATATGTCCTTGCTCAAGCCAATGCCCAGACCATGGACAAGGTAAAGCTAGAAAATCTTATTTAATGTTATTACATTGTATTTTATTGTTTTGTTTTTTTTGCATTATTTTAGTTTTCAGGATATCCTGAAAGTATTATACCAAATCTATGTCAAAATGTTTCAGCACTTCCCTTGTTTGTTTGACCCTAAAGAGGATAGGTTGTTTTAGACAAAGCTCTGTTTGCTGTTGCAATAATGCTCTATGACTCGAATTCATTCACTTCGCACTAAACCGTGTCAATTTGCTATTTACAGAAAGCATATACTTCTGCCTGGGAAAAGGATAAGACCATTCTTCACATCACTCCTGACACCCCAGAGATTATCCTGGCCAAGCAGAATAAAATCAACACCAGTCTGGTAATGCGGTGCCTCTACGTGTAGTCAATCACAAATGATCATATCAGTAATTGTTAACTTGCTTTACGTATATTAATCAGTTAATTGTGCTAATGTTTGAAGAATGATTACATCTAGTGAAAAAGAAATTGTCTGCTCCATAGGTACTGGTATTTTGTATGATTGTGTAGAGCACACAGTGTATATATATATATATCAGAAAACCTAACAGCCTAATTTTTGTTTCCCCAGAAACAATATCGTGAAGGCTATATGGACACCATAAACAAGGGCTACTACCTTCCCAAAGATGCAATTTCTGTTTTATCAGCTAGGGCTGGCCGAGACATCGTCAGTGATGTAAGTCTGTACTTCTCGTTTTCATATTCCTGAATTCCTCTGCAGCATTTTTGTTTTTATTCCACTGCTATTATGAAACCAATCCAAATATTTTCCATCCCAAATTTTCAGTACAAATACAAGGCTGGTTTCCGCAAGCAATGTGGGCATCATATTGGTGCACTCAGTGTTAAAGACGACCCACTGATTATGTTGGCCGCTAATGCAGCCAGGATCTCCAGTGACAACATCTATAAGAAGGACTTCCACAAGAACAAGACCAAGTACAACCTGCCAGTGGACATGCTGACAATTGAACTTGCCAAGAAATGCCAGCAGCAAGTGAATGACTTCAACTATAGAACTCACCTGCACCAGTGGACCTGCCTGCCAGACTCCAGTGATGTGGTTCAGGCTAGAAAGGTCTACGACTTACAGAGTGACGTAAGTACATGTAAAGTTTGGTGGGCTTGTGGAGAGTTGATGAAGTAAGAGAGGATTGTTGGAGTTAGTTGTTGTCTCTTATCCTACTCTTACTGTTACACCAAAAAGCATCATTACCATAATGGAAATTGCCTTAAAGTTACTACGAGGAACTTTTAACTGGTTATGAAACAGTCTCAATGTAATACTGGTGCCTCGACTGTATACGACCTACATAAGTACACAAGACCATGAGTGAGAAGACTGGCTATTTCTATAGTTATTCTTAATGCTTATCATCGTTGCCACTGGGTCAGATTCTGGCGAAATCAGATGTAATCATGCAGGTTCACTGGAAACTCCTTCAGCTCAGAATACAGCCGGGCCTCCGGCGGGAGGTGGAGCAAACAGCAGAGCTTTGGGAGCCAACACCGATAACACACTGCTGGAGGCCCAGGCCATATTGCTGGACCCGCTGGAGGGAAAGGAGGTACAGGAGAACCAGAAGCAGGACTGAGCATGTCAGATTATCAGACCCTGCTGCAGTAAAATGAGAGTTCTTCTCATAGGATCCTGGTGCTCGGAAACACTACCGCTTTTGTCCACAGGGACCGCCAAAATCAACACAAAAGAAAGGTTCCTCGTAATAGCTTTAAGTTACTATGTTTTTTTTGACCATGCAAACACATAGTTAGGACTGTTGGAGTCTGTATGTTTGTTGGTTTCATAGATATTCAGAACATCGCTAACATTTTGAACTTAGATCTGCATCCAACAAATGTAATGAAAATCCCTTCATTCATTTTTTGAGACATCGTGCAGTCAGACAAATACCAAACCTACAAGAACAACAACATAACAGTATTTGTTTGGTGAGGTTAAAAGTGATATTTCTTTTTCAGGCCGTATACAGATCTGATCTGGAGTGGCTGAGAGGATGCGGCTGGTCACCACATGAATCTGTGGACGTCATCAAAGCTAGAAAAGCCCAGGCTATTTTCAATGAAAGGCTCTACCGCCAGCCACCAAGCACTCTGAAGTTCACCAGTGTTGCTGACTTCCCGGCTATAACGTTGTCCAAGCAAAACGCTCACAACATCAGTGATGTGAGTAATAACGTATTTGGTCATGCTGAATGCTTTCGCTAGTGAATTTAAAAGTTCTGTATGAATGGGAAGTTAATGTTTTTTTTCTTCTTTCTGACAGACGAAATATAGGGAAGTCTGGGATAATGACAAGCTCAACTTTCACATGCCGCCCGACGCCCCCGGCTTTATACTGTCCAAGGCCAATGCTATCAGCATAAGCAATGTAAGTGTGCATTATAACAAGCCCTGTACCAGTTCTGCCTATGTTGACATTCTTAAAACTTCTTAAAAGTACATAAATATGTGATTTGTTGAAATGTATTATTCAATTAGTACATGATTGTTGGCACTGTCTTGCAGTCTTTTTGATCATATGTTCTTGCTCTGTGCAGAAACTGTACACAAAGGCATGGGATGACCAGAAGGCTAAAGGCTACCACATCAAGGAGGATGCTATCGCTGTGCTGAAGGCTCGAGCTTCCAGAGATATCGTTAGTGACGTAAGGAAAACAATCTGGATAAGGTTTAAATACAGTAGATTCATAAATTAGATACTTTCTGGCTTTTCATCATCATTCAGTCTTTCATCTCTTCTCTTTTAGTACAAGTACCATACAGACTACCGTAAACAGGTGGGCCACCACATCGGTGCTCGCTGCGTCCAGGACGACCCACTGATCATGCTGGCTCTGAACTCAGCCAAGATCGCCAGTGATGCGCTGTACAAGAAGGACTTCAACAAGTCCAAGACCAAGTTCAACCTGCCAGTGGACATGCTGAATCTGGAACTGGCCAAGAAGTGTCAGATCCAAGTCAACGATTTCAACTACAGAACCCACCTGCACAACTGGACCTGCCTGCCTGACTCCACCGATGTGGTCCAGGCCAGGAAGGCTTACGACCTGCAGAGTGACGTAGGTTTATGGAATATTTATTGGTTCTTTTGATGACATGTTTACTGTTCATAGTCCTATTTTAGCCCAAGACACTCTCACATTGTGATTATTATACATTTTGGATGTCATGAAAACACATAAACCTGTTGTGTTTCCTCAGGCTGTGTACAAAGCGGATTTGGAATGGATACGTGGATGTGGATGGATACCACATGAGTCTGTGGACGTGATAAAGGTGAAGCATGCACAGAAGGTCCTGGCGGAAGTAAGTCTGACTCCAATTTGACTTTTTAGTTACTTGAGAAATCACAGACATTTGTATACATTTGTAAACATTTTTAAATGATCTTTATCATCTATTTTACAGAGAGGCTACCGTGTCAAGTTGGATGATCAGAAATTCACTGTTCCAACTGACAGAATCGACATGGTCTGTGCCAAGAATGCTGCTGGTGTCCTCAACGAGGTGAGGATGACTTTCTGCTCTTCTGATGTTATTTGGATATGTTTCGACTCCTAACTTCAGTTAAACCACCTAACAGAATAGTGACAATGACAGATTCTAGTTTGTTTTTTTTGGTAACTGAATTTTGATTTATCCTTCTGCTCAGGCCAAATATCGCGAGGCCTGGCACCACGACAAGACCAAGTTCTCGGTGTCGGACACTCCAGTTCTTGCCACAGCCAGAGAGGTGGCTAAGAACCTTCACCCGGTAAGATGACTCCTCGTGGGAGGTATTCGCTACATATTTCAATTCAGCAATACTTTGTCCTGTACCTATTTTATCTTCTGTTATTATTAGCTTGGTAAGCAACACATCATCATAAACCTATAATAACCATTTCCATCTCTTGCAGAAACTGTACACCAAAGACTGGGACAAGGTCAAAGCCACGGGATACTTCATGCCTGGAGATGCTGTACCAATCAAGCAGTGCATCCATACAAGTAAAGTACAGAGTAAAGTGAGTAGTGGGACAAAGTTGCCTCTCTTCCTTTCATAATATAAGAATATTAATTAAATATATTCGTAGTTTAACTGGGAAAGTAGCAATATGGAGATAATGATTTTTGTCTGTTCTGTAGCATAAGTACCTCGCAGACTACCGTAAGCAGGTGGGCCACCACATCGGTGCTCGCTGCGTCCAGGACGACCCGCTGATCATGCTGGCTATGAACTCAGCCAAGATCGCCAGTGATGCGCTGTACAAGAAGGACTTCAACATGTCCAAGACCAAGTTCAACCTGCCAGTGGACATGCTGAATCTGGAACTGGCCAAGAAGTGCCAGATCCAAGTCAACGATTTCAACTACAGAACCCACCTGCACCAGTGGACCTGTATGCCAGACTCCAGCGACGTGATCCAGGCCCGCAAAGCTTATGAACTTCAAAGCGATGTGAGTGCTAATCAAACTTATCCGGGACTTCTTTTTCATATTCATACTAGGACTGTGTATTAGAAGAATCTGGCGATACGATACGTATCACGATACAGGTGTTATGATTCAATATATTGTGATACTGTAAACAAAGCGATATATTGCCATTTAAAAAAATGTATTTAAAAAACGTAGGAAAACTTTTATAATATTAAGAACACACCACCATATGCATAAAACAAAAATGCCCTGTAACATCCAACATCATAGCACTGCTTATTGTGCAATCTGAGCTACTGTCAGTCATGAATCTGTGCACGTAAACTATTCATTTATTCTCAAAAAATGAATTTTTTGAGAATCGAAAGTATCGCAAAACATAATTTTGCGATAAGTATATAGAATTTCTCCCACCCGTAATGTGTACAATAAACTGAGAAAAAACTTCTATCTTAACTTCTCAATATGTTTCTTGCTTTATGTCTCCAGAATATGTATAAGGCTGATCTGGAATGGCTTCGTGGCTGCGGCTGGATGCCAGCTGAGTCTGTTCACCACGTCAAGGCCAGGAAGGCCCAAGAGATTCTCAACGAGGTCTGTTTACTGTATTCAGCCTGTTAATTATTTTTTCTCGAGCACATTTTGCCCATATTTATATTAGTTTGTTGTGACTCGCCTCAATGCTGTAATTTAACTTGCAGAGACACTACAAGCAGAGTGCCATAGACGGCTTTGGAAAATTCACCCTGATTGTGGACCGCCCTGAGATTGTCTTGGCGAAGATGAATGCGGCCAACCTCAGTGATGTATGTAAAAAAAAAAATCTAATTTAAACTTCTAAATTTCAAGAATAATAGTTATAAACAGTAATCGAATCTAAAATCTAAATGATGTTGTTTGCTTCCTGCCATAGCTGAAGTACAAAGAGACCTTCAATGCAGAAAAGGGTCACTATATTGGTTCAGAAGACACTCCTCAACTGGCCCATAGCAGGGAGGTGTCGAAGAACATCAGTGAGGTAATGTAAAGTATTTCTTTTTTCATTCATTTATGATATTTGTTGATTGTATATCACATAGTATATCAGCCTTGTCTTAAACTTTGTGTCTGCTTTGTGTGATTTCAGAAATTCTACAAACTGCAATGGGATGAGTCGAAAGCTGCAGGCTACAAGCTGGACCATGAATACATCCCAATTCTCAGCGGCAAGAAGGGCAGAGAGATCGCTAGCGATGTAAGTCTCTTACACTTCTTTATAGTGGTCATTGCTGAAGGCAAAAAGCACATGGAACCATGTTTTCTTTTTAGCATGAAAACAAAATTGAGACTTTTGTTGTTCTGGATTCCTTCTAGGCGAAGTACAAGGAGCTCCATGAGAAGGCCAAGGGTCACTACATGGCTGGGACCCTGGTGGACTTCCCTGAGGTGATGCGCTGTGGAGGGCAGGAGAAGAACAAGGGACTGGTAAGATATTCTCCATTTATTTCATAAACATCAAGGCATTTTAATACTTTTGCAAAATACTATGAAAGCTAACATCTAATTAATAAACAAAAAGTTAAACCGATACCACATGCACCTAAAAATATAAAGACTTCTTGAAAATAATAGCATTAATGACATTTCTATAAAATTTTTATAAAAGTAAACAAAGACTTAAAAAAAAAAACTTTCTAAGGCTGTAAGAGAATGACAATCAATAGTCAAAAGATGCGACATACTTGGGCCAGATCAATTTTATATGATGTATTACTCAACGTGAAGTGTGTCTTGCAAATCTTCATGTATCTTTTTAAAGCATTTTAATCACTTTTGACCAGGGATTAAGATTTAGGATTAGGATCACATTGCCAATTTCAATAACTTTCCATGGTATGCATGTCTTCACAGAGGCTCTACCATAAGGACTACCATACCACCAAGACCAAGACCCACCTCCCGCCTGACATCATTGCTAACAAGGTTGCTAAGCGCAGCCAGGACATGCTGAGCGACGTCCTCTACCGTACCTACCTGCACCAGTGGACTTGCCACCCTGAACAGGAGGATGCCATCCGTGCCCGCAAGACCAACGAGATTCTCAGTGATGTATGTCCTTCTGAAGGGCACATCTGCTGCTCGTACCTGATCTTTGTGCAATGTCTGACATTTGGACACACTCAACAACTGTTTTGACATTTTATGTTAGATATACAGGCATTGTAATCAATACAACCAACTTTATATATATATATATATATACACAGAGTCTTTGAAAATTGAGAGATATTTTAAGAGCAGTTATTTTGCAGCCCAAATCTTGGAGTTGTTCTCATGAAGATTCTTGTTATGCCTACACAATATTAACTTGATATACAGTATATCCTTTAATAGATGTATCTGTTTGCAAGCAAACAATCTGATGTTCTTTCCATTGTTAAACATGTAATTTTGTGCTTTTTTGCTGTTGTCAATAGGTGTTCTACAAGGATGACCTGAACTGGATGAGGGGGATGGGTTGCTTCGTGTGGGACACACCGGAGATCGTTCGTGCCAAGAAGTCCTACGAGATACAGAGTGAGGTGAGTGACAACATAGAAGATCACAGGAAACTTTCCGAAATTCTTTCTTTATGATGGATGGTATGTATGATTCAATTAAGTTTGTGGTACTGTGATAATTTAACCCATGTAATATCTTCCCCCTAAAGCTTAAATACAGAGAAGAGGCCAAGAAAGAATTCAACAATTACTCTATTGTGACAGACACCCCGGCTTATGTGACTGCTATCCTGGGTAACACCTGGGCCAGTGATGTGAGTCAACTTTTCTAAAACATATATATATATTATTGTTTGAGTTTAAAATGCCTAATTGAGTGCATTAATTAAACCATTATCATTGACAGCTCAACTATAGGGAGGCTTATCACAAGGAGAAGCACCAGTATACCACTGTTCTGGATACCTACGACTATGCCAGATGCCACAACTTCAAGCACTTCTTCAGCAACGTAAGTCTGATAAACATATCTCTCTTTCAGTCGGTGACATGATTCTAGATGTCTGATTTGTAAACGGGCATGTTCAAACACAACAACGTGTCGATGATGTTTTGGCTTCTCTGTCAATAGAAAAACTACAAGGCTGCCTGGGACAAAATCAAAGACAAGAGCTACCAGATTCCTCACGACTCACACGCCCTGCAGCACGCCAAACAGCAGAAGATCATTCTCAGCGGCGTGAGTTTAACTTCTGTTCATTTCATTCCATTTTTATCACTGTGCTGGTATGTTCTTCGCATATGTATTTGAGCGTTCATTCTTAAGAGACAATATGAATCCTGTTCCCCCTTTTAGGTGAAGTACAAGGAGGATTATGAGAAGTTCAAATCCCTCTACAGTCTGCCCAAGTCTATTGAGGACGATCCTGCCACTGCTCGCTGCATCAAAGTCGGGAAGCTGGTCCTTGATGTAAGTTCAATTTGTTAAGCCGTTTTCATCTCACACAGGATTAGCTCTATTTTAAAAAACAAGCTGCTAAAATGCTTCCAATTGTGTTGCTTTATACATGAAAAAAGAAGAAGCATAAAACCAAGAAAATGAAAAAATAAGAAATGTATCAGGAGATGTCAAGAAGCCACAGGCAAATACGACAAACCTCCACTCAACTTAAGGAGACACAATAATAATAACAAAAAAAGGAAAAGAAAGATAATTATAAAAAACTAGGCTAACGTACTTAAATTACATTAAATGTGATGACAATTTCCTTTTTAAAAAGTTCTAAGGCTACCAAGCTCTTGATAACGTGCAAAACCATCTGTTGTCCGTCTTTATAGCGTCTGTACAAGGAGAACTATGAGAAGACCAAGGCCAAGAACCACATCCCACCAGACATGCTGGAGATCTTGTCTGCCCGCAAAACCCAGTCCACCGTCAGTGGGATCCACTACCGCAAGTATCTGCACCAGTGGATATGCCTCCCTGACATGCAGGTGTACACCCAAGCACGCAAAGTCAACGAGCAGCTCAGTGACGTGAGTAACTGTTAACTAACTAATGTTCTCTGTTTGTTTCTGCATGGCCTCAGTAGCTAAAGGTCGGTATGAAAAAGGTACAGCTAAGTTCTTGCATATATTTTGTCAGTTATATTATTTATGATGCTATACCTTTTTATTTAACCTGCATTTTTCTAGCACTGAATAAGCATCTTTATCCAGTTACCAGGCTACGTTCATATGTTCTATATTTATAAATACATTGAAAATTCACGGAAACCACACTGATGGGCGAATACGCAAAAGGATTGTGTGGCTTTTGCCGACGCTAAACCTGCACAAATAAGCCAAAAAATAAACTTTATTTGAAAGGCACCCCTAACTGCGCTGCCAAGCAAATAGTGACTCCTGTGCTATTTGCACATATTTAAATGAGGTAATATGCATACATTTGGAGCAAAATTGCACACTTTCTATACAAATGAGGCCTCTTTGCAAAAACAGTCCAAATTCACAAAGATCAGCTCTAATAGCCACACGCAGTTACAGTGAAATACAGAGAGTTCACATAGTGAGTTAAGAGAGTTCGAGTGTAACTGAAGTGCAGTAACAATATACAAGGTTATTATATTATTGTTTATAATTGTTTAAAACTAAGAAATTATTCCCTCCACAAAAAAATGGGCAGATTGCACTTAGCTGCAAAATGTACTGTTTGCGCTGTAATATCATTAGCGCAAAAATATCTTTTGTGAATTGGACCTTGAGTCGGGGGTGATAGCGGTTGCGAGTGATGCGCTATTTATGGTGCTGTTGGCTGCCTATATCTATTCTTTGTGAATTTGCCCACGAATGTTGTGTAGAAGAAAGAACACATGAGGACAAACAATGCAAAAAATAGTAGGAGGCCTTAATAAGTATGTTTCAGAAAGGGCCCATATGTTTTTGTCAGGTTTCAACCAATCGCAATACAAAAGCATCTGCCAAAGTCCTGTGTGTTTCGTTGTGTACTCTCCCTAGATCTTCTACAAGGATGACTTGAACTGGCTGAGGGGTATCGGCTGCTACGCCTGGGACACACCGGAGATCCTCCGTGTCAAGCATGCTGGGGATCTTCAGAGTGACGTTAGTCTACACAATACATTCATTTTCATGCTCCACTCTATTTCACATGCTCTTCAGTTATTTGCTTTAAAACCTTTACACTGTTCATATTTCCCTCCTCTCTTCGGCACTCAAAAACAGCTTTCATTCTCTTCCCTTCCAGTAAATCCTCCATACACTCGCACTACCGAGTGCTTTATCAGGAGTGATGCTGATTGCTGTGTGTCCTTGTGTTTTTATTCCAGAACAAGTACAGAGCCAAAGGTATTGAGTCCTTCAAGGAGTATTCGATGGTGACGGACACTCCAGTGTACGAGACGGCCAAGCAGAACTCTCAGAACCTGAGCGACGTAAGTTACTCTTTGGATGTCCAATGTCGGCTCACAACTGTCTATATTTCATTACGTAAAACAGTAAATCATCACAATACGTCTTTTTCTCTTCTCTTTTTCCAGCTGCACTACCGCTATGATTACAACGCCAACATCAAGGGAACCAGCACTGCTCCTGCTGTTACCATTGACACACAAAGGGCACGCAATGCCAACTACATCCAGAGTGACGTAAGATAATATCCCTTTATACTCAGCGTACCGGTTCACAAATGACCATCATATACATATGTTCAGTATTTACTGTATACTGGAAGAATGTAGGAGTACAGTCTGTCTGCAAGTCCATAGTGAGCCCTTATTTGGGATTTTGGACACAAGAATAATCGTCATAACTGACACCGGTGTGGTGTGGCATAACTTTGATACACTCCATTTTTCATTTCGTTGTGGGAATTTGTGTGGACTCTACAGTATAGTGTGTGCATTTAACATTGAGAAATGGCAGGACACTACCGTATGTAGCAAATGGGGAGCTCTACTATTTTTAAAAAAAAAAAGAAGAAGATTTAGTTAATGATTAAAACACTTGATTTTATAGGATTATTCATAATTTCAACTGGCCATTTACAGTCTACAGTGACCATAGGGAATATGGGTATTCCAAACTGGGTGAAAAAGCAAACGAATCCTTGCAGAAATAAAAACCAAATGTTGCATTTCAATTTATACACAATTCTGTTTCCTCTTAAGAGTTTACCTCCAGGATTCTGACCTAATTCTGTTCGGTCAGCATGTGTGTTTCTGTGCACGCACCGGTGTACTGATGCTGAAATGCATCCCGTCTCACCTTGTTGTCTTGTCCTCTCTCAGAACTGGTACAAGGAGGCGAACAAGCAGTCTATGCCCACTGGTTACTCCCTGCCCCACGACACCCCACTCATCAAGCAGGCTAAGCTGAACACTGTTGTCACCAGCAATGTAAGTACAGTCACCGCCTTGAATCGTCCAATTAAGCTGTAGTTTTGACCGCAATTTCACCTTTTTTTTTTTTTTCTGTTTTGATGTTACTGAATCATATGCTTTCGCTTTTCTTTGGGCAGGTGAAGTACAAGGAAGCCTATGAGATGACGAAAGCGAAGGCCTACACTCTTCATCCGGAGGGTGTCAACTTCGTCCTCACAAGGAAGGCTAACAAGATCACCAACGATGTAAGATGGAACACCGCCGCTATTGTTGACACCAGACACCATCAGTGTCGATGGAGTTTTGCATCACTACTGACACTTTTACTGGATGAAACAATCTCGTGTGTTGCCATCTTTCCTTCCCCAGCGTCTGTATCGGGAGTTGTACCACAAGGAAAAGGACAAGATCCACACAACCTACGACACCCCCGACATCAGACAAGTCAAGATGAACCAGAAACACCTCAGCGAAGTATGAAACCATTTCCGCACAATTCATGTCATTCATTTAACTGTTTTTATTCATGATGGAGTCGAATCGTATGTTAGACTCATGCCAGTGTTTCTGTTCCCTTCTCTAGTTGTGCTACAGAGAGAAATACTACAACAGCAAAGGCCAGCTGATCTCTCTGCCCATTACGCCTCAGCTGATGCACTGCTACCACGTCAATGAGATCACCAGCGAGGTACGGCGCAAAGAGACAGACAGATGGGAGACGAGTTTGACGGCGATTTAAAAAAATTATTAAAAAATAAAAATAAATCAACTTTAGTTGGAAAATATTCGTTAAAATCATTTTGTGTTTTTAGCTCAAATACAAAGAGGATCTGACGTGGCTGAGAGGCATCGGCTGCTTCCTGTACGACACCCCAGAGATGATCCATGTCCGCAACATCACCAAACAAAGGGTATGTGTTTCCATTTAGATGGAATAGCCCTTTATGTCAGTATTGTTCATTTTCAGTCATATTCCGCTTCCTGCAGTGCCGTCATAATCCTCTGTGTTGCATATGGTCCTGTCTTTTATAGATGACCTATCCAGTGGAAGCTAAGAAGAACCTTGCCAACTTCTCCGTGGTCCTGGACACACCGGAGTATAACCGTGTGACTGAGCTAAAGTCCCACATGAGCAACGTGAGTCATTTTCCCAAACACGCTTTATCACATTTAGGTACTGATTGTTGTCCCATTTCCGATATCGATAAATGCAGATATTGTTTTCCACCTAATTGCAGAGAACGTCAAGTCTTTCAAATATTGTGACGTATCTGATTTTGCTTTTTGACTTGACCTGTTCTGCTCCTCTGTTTTCAGATGATCTACAAAGCCCAGAGCAAGGAGGAAATGGCTAAAGTCACCACCACTCTGGATTCAGTGGACATCAAGCGATCCAAATGGGCCCAGCAGCTGACAAACAAAGCAAGTTCAGAGACACCATCATTCACTGCATGTATTGTTTTGCACAGATTTATCTTGCTTTTACTGATAATCTAATCCGTATTGTATCTGTTTCTCTACAGTACCTGTACACCGATTTGGCTTCCAAGGAGAGATCTCATTTCACTCCAGAAATTGAAACTCCAAACATGGGCCATGCCAGAAAAATGAAAGTGGTCTACAGTGACGTGAGTCTTCCTCTTTTTTCTTCTTTTTCCTTTCCGTTTATCAGCAGGCTATCATACCCTCGTAACCCCCATCGCCTCCGGAGAATTTAAATGGCTATATTTTAACAGTGTTTGTATATTTATTCAGTGATATTTTGGAGCTGACTTTCTGACTGTAAATGCTGTCAGTGAGCTCAGTTGTCAATGTTATGTAAGGAGAATGATCTAACTCTCTTCTGATGTGTTGCATAAATGATTTCTTCCCTTAGATCAAATACAAAGACCAGTATGAGAAGATGAAGCACAGATACACAGCCATTGCTGATACACCTCTCCTGATCCGTGCCAAGAAAGCCTACCTCCAGTCCAGCGATGTGAGTATGCTCCTTGGCTAACCTTCATAACAAACAATACTATTCATATCAGTGCAATCATTTTTAGCTCTCCGTCTAGTTCTTCTGCTCAACCTTCCCTCTAGCAGTAAACCTACGTTTGAATTTCACTACAGGACTTTGAGTGAAAAGTGGATACTAACTGGTCACTGTAGCTCAACTCATTTCAGAGCATTACTCTATAAAACTTGAAATGAAACCTGTGTTACTCCACCTGAATAAACTGCTAGTTAAGCTGAGGATTTGATTAGTTAATGGGGAATTTTTGACGTCTAGGATAGTCTAAATATTCAAATATATCATTTTTCATAAGCTTTCAACCATACCACCAAAAGTACAAATCAATGCCTTTGAATTACAATGCCGATGCTATATATGTATTTTGTGTTTAATGAAAATCTGGCCCATTTTGTTCTTCTTGTCTTCAGCTGCGTTACAAAGAGACCTTTGAGCTCTCCAAGGGCCACTACCACACAGTGAAGGACGCTCTGAACATCACCTACCACCGCAGAGTCACCGATGACATCAGCGAGGTCAGCGATAGAAATGAGCTGATTGACTATTTGTTGTGAATGTCTTTGCGTGCTTATGTTTAGACAATGTTAACGACAAAACAATTAAGATCATTTAGATTTGAGCTCTTTCAGCTCTCTTACTGTTTTTCTGTTTCTCCATCTCTCAGGTTAAATACAGGGAGAAGTACATTAACTCTCTGGGTACATGGAAGTCCATCCCCGACCGTCCTGAGTTCTTCTTCAGCAAAATTGCCAACGAGAACGTCAGCAGCGTGAGTAATGTTGACTTGCATCGCAAAATGATGCACCCTGTGTTACAAGATCGCAGGGCATATAGTACCATTGACACACTGAGTGATATTCTGATTAAATCCCCTTTGTTTGTCCCTCTTTAGGTCAAGTACAAGGAGGACCTGGAGTGGCTGAAGGGTATCGGCTGCTTCGTGTGGGACACACCCGAGTTGGTCAGGGCTGAGAAGAACAAGGCGCTGTACAGTGAGGTGAAGGATCTATTTAATCCATAATTTACCATTTGTAATGTCAATAATTTGATTAAAAATGTTGTAACATTGCTTCTTTATCCCATATGTACCATATAATACTACTTGTGTATGCTTTTTATTGCACTGCATGAAGGGATCGTTAATGGAGCGGTATATTTTTCTGCATGTTCCTAATAACGTGTTTCATTTCTTGGGAACAGAGACTGTACAAATCGTCCTCTGAGAAGAGCAGAGGCAACTTCAAGTATACCTGCGACACTCCGTTCTTCCAGGCTGCCAAGTATGCCTCCACTCTCATCAACAATGTGAGTCCCTCCATTCTTTTACCCAATGCAGTCATTTACTTTTGTAGCAAAAACAGTATTATGATAACTTTGTTGATACCCATTTGTAAAATAGACACTTTAATCACATTTCTCTGTCTCTGTGCATCTCTATTGGACTCTCAGCTTGGAGGTAAAAGAGTGCGATTAGTATCATTGTATCATCTGATTATCGACTATAATGTTTTTTCGAGTAACCAAGTGTATAATATGTGTCCATTGTTCTTCATATCAACTTGTTTTAACCAGTGGTGGAAGGTATTTCCATTTTCTGCAACTTCATACGTCTACTGCACTACAACTCAGAGGTCATTGTTGTGGTTTTTACTCCACTATATTTATCTGACCGCTTAAATTCATTTTCAGATTACAGTTTTTCATCCCCTACCTGGTTGGTGAAAACCACGTGTCTCCTGATTTTGAATGTTTGTGATGAACTGAAGGATGAAGTGTTCCTTTATGAGTTGGGGAAATTCTCCTCCTTCTTAAGCTAAACAAAGTCTTTAAAAAAAAGCCTCTTGGATCAGCTGTAAAATGCATCCTCACAAGGCTGAAAACAGGCTGTTTTTCTGAGCTCGTGGAAAGTCTTTTGAGAGATACGTAGTTCTCACAGGACAGCGACGCTACACATATGATGAGCTCATAGAATATGTTGCAGCGCTGTAGAATAAACATCTAAAGCAGTAAAATGCAACATAAACATTAATTCAGCAGTAATATTAACCCAAAAACATCATAAATATAATAGTAAAATACTGGCTGGCAACATTTTACTGCACAATGACTTCTTTAACTTTTCATACTTTCAGAAAATGTTGCTGATATTACTTAAGCGAACTAAGGTTTTGAATGCAAGACTTTTCACGGTGTGATATTAGTACTTTTATTGAAGTACTTAAGTACTTCTTCCACCACTGGTTTTAACAATCCTTTGTCCCCCCTGGAAAAGTCTGATCACATGACAGCGCACGTTGTTTTCTGGACGTTTCGTCTTTAACTGCCTTCTGACATTCTGAGCAGAGGGCCTACAGAGATACTTATGAGAAAACCAAGGATAAGTTCACCATAACTGCAGATGATCCTAGATACCTACTGGCCAGGGCGAACCGCAAGCTGAGCCAGGTAAACGCTCTGATCGGGTTGTACGACCGCCCCCGACCATGATGCATGAGGTCGTCGACAGACCTGCCAGTGGTCTCCGTCGCATGATAGCGCTTTCAACACGATACGTTGAAAGCTCTGTTCGTTTTCCCACACAGGGTCGTCGTAAACAGTGCCACTCAAATAGCAGCTGGATGGCTATCTTGAGTGAGCGGGACGCTCCTTTTATCTGTGCCTTCAGACAGACAGTTTAATTCACCCATGACGAAATTATACTTGTTAGATGTCAAGGCAAGTTATTATCAAGCTTAACATGGCGGAAGATTTCTGCCGCTCTGAAGGCACAGATGAGGACAAACAGCTCCTTCTACACTTGGAAGTGCTTCTCCAGTCCT
>CALSBV010010255.1:724695-742195 GCA_943590825.1 Bovichtus diacanthus
GTCACTTCCTTTAACCTCAACTCCTTCACCTCTTCAGTTTGATTTATTTCCTCCTGTAGTTTGTACAAAACTAGTCTTTTATTAATGATCATTTAACACAAAAACTCCCTGCTCCTCCATTGACTCGAGATCATTTTTCATACAATTTTAAACTACCATTATAAGTTTCCACTCATTGTTTTATCAGCGTGTCATATTTTCTGACATTGCTAAAAGCTGTTATCTTAGTTGTAATGTTACTGTTTATTTCTGTCATTAAATATGAGACTTTTTGTATGTACTATGTAATGGATGGGAGTAAACTCCAGACGGCAATCTTTTTCTCGTTTGCTGTACTGAGCTGTCTTACTTGAATTGGGAATCCCCCCCCATAGTACTGCTACAAGAAGAAATTTGAGGAGAGTAAGGGTCACTACCATATGATTGCTGACACACCAGAACAGCTCCATCACAAGGAGGCCTCTGAACTTCAGAGCAATGTAAGTGATACAGACTCTGGGGGTCAACAAACACTCCTCCCACCCAAAAAAAAACACCGCTGTGGAAGATGTTTTTGCTATTTCTGTGCACACACACACAGATACACACAGACACACAGACACACACACACACATGATGGTGGTTTGGCAGTTATTTGTTAATTTAAATTGGGGACACAATTTTTGGTCGAAATGTAACTCCGGTACAATACGTCAAATGGTAACATTTAAATATTGCACATGGTCCCTTGCTCATAACATCAATAAATAAGTAAAGGATTTCAAATGGGTCACAGAAAAATGCTGCAACTGAACCAAGATTAATTCTTAATTTAAGGGCTGATTACAGGCTGAATTCTAAAGTTAAAAATAAATCTTTAAAGGACAACACTAGGGGTTTGCAAACTTTATCTTCAAATTGCTGTATGTATACTGTCAGTTACTCTATACCCATTTTCCAGTCCATGGTGTAGTGTTTTAGATTTTGTAATGTATTTGTCCTACCACATGTTTCCATTCATGCCCATACAATATAAGAATCAACCATTAAACTATTGGAACGTGCCCGAGTAGTGTAATCCATCACAGTAAACGTCAACCGTGTATTTCATTTTGATAATCTACGATTACGTTATAAGGCAACTCAAACACATGTTAGAAAAAAAAGAAAGTGAAATGAATGAAAACCAGTATATATCGTACCAGCATAACCTTTTTGAAACTGTCTGTTGAAAACATTTGACATGACATCTGCGTGTGCTGTCCAGGTGAAATACAAGGAGAAGTATGAGAAGGAGAAGGGGAAGCCCATGCTGGACTTCGAGACACCCACATATGTGACTGCGAAGGAAGCTCAGCACATGCAGAGCCAGGTAAATACGCCGTCTGTCTCCTCTGTGCTTAAAATGGCTAGAAAATGCAATTCACTTTCCAATACAAGCCTCTCTCTCAGTCTGAAGTGCCTGCTTCTGTACATATTAACCTGTATTGTAATGACTCTTGTTGTATATCGATGTGCTTCAGCTTGTTGGAGGTCCAGCTATTGTTTATATTACACTTGCAGAATGTTTCTGAACTTTGGGAAAAGAAACATCTACAGTGCCTTCAATGCCAATTTATTAAATCAAGGCAGTGTTTTGGTGCTTATTACTTAAAATATCTTGTAAAATGTGGATTATTTGTTGATTTTTTTTTTTTTTTGACAATTTTTTCACTCCATTTCCTACTCTTAAGTAGCTGTGCTTTGAAAATAAACTGGGAGAAGGCAGTGTAAAATGTGTGAAGATTAAATTCACGCAACTCCAGCTTGTGTATTGTTGTTCCCTAATACTGTTTATAAGAGTTCAGACCGCTTAATCTTACTCCAAAGATGCAGCGATGGCAAAGGTATGTTTGTCTCAGTCTGTGAACATTCCTATCAAGCTGGACTACAGATTTGACAATGTTTAAGCATAACGAGTTACCGTAATACATTTATTTTGATGATTGTTATTCGGGTGATAAATTCCAGCCTCCAAACATCAGAGTTCCTCGCAGTTAACAACTCCTACACTTCACAAATACACTGACACATGCGCACAAGTACTCACATTTAAAGACTGCAAATACGGAAATTGGTGTCATTACAAGGACAATGGTGCAGACCAGGCTGAGGTAACTGCATTGTGAACCAGCACTGCTTGCATGTGGTTAAGCTCTGTCTGTCCCCTGTCTTGTCTCTTCGGCCAATAGAAAGACTATAAGAAGGACTTTGAGGAACACATGAAGGGCAAAAACCTCTCAGGCTTGGAGGTGACCCCTGCCATGATACATGTCAGGCACGCCACCAAAATAATCAGTGAGGTAACTAAAGGACAATTTATCCCCTGACAACCTCCCCTATTTACTTCACCCATTCTTTATAATCATACTAAGACTTTAGCACAACCACGGTCCCTCTTCATTTTCACCACTTTTTTTTTTTTTGTTATTCCCACGTGTGCTTCCTTTTTTCTTGACTTCTTTTAAATTCACTCCTTCAGTTAAGTTTTAGTTGTTGTTGTTTTTTTTGCATGATTCACTGCACAGACCTAAACTCTTAATAATGCAACGTTCATCCACCTCCCTTATCTCTATCCATAGCTTAGTTTAGTATTGTTGGTATTTATATACAGTATGTGTCCATTGGCATCTTGTACTCCTAATTTCACACTCAGGAGACTACTAACAGCGTTATGTTAAAAAGTCTGCATGCATGTGATCGTCCCAGTCAATACGGTGAAATGCTGACTTGAATCGTCGTTGTTGTTTTTGTTTCTGTTTCTGTTTCCACGCTCTATCTGACAAAATGTGTTTCACATTGTCTTTCATCAGGATTTTTTGCCAAAGTCACCAATGTCTCCACTCTGTGAACACGTGACACATTATAACAATATTCACTGTTTTATAATGATACAATAGAGCTAAACTCTGTCACAGCTTAAGCTTCTTTTAGAAGTTTGGTGACTTTGAGCTCAAAGGGGCAAGCAACAGAACTTGCCCAGTGTACTGTCTGTCTGTATGCCTTGGCCTGGCCTGCCTGTGTGCCCTTCTCGCAGTTTCTCTGTTCTTTTTCCATCCTGTAGAAAGAGTACAGGAGGGATCTAGAGGAGGGAGTGAAGGGTAAAGGGCTAACTTTACTGGAGGAAACTCCGGAGCTTAAGAGAGCAAGGAATGCCACTCATATCCTGTGTGAGGTACGACTGACTGAGAGGAGATGGAGACGGTATCACCCTCTCAACCGAGTGCCTTCCCACAATGCCGCTCTTGGTGCATCATCTGCTGAATCCTATCCCCTTAACTAAGCTTTATCACCACACTAAAAGGGCGACTGCTGGGTTTGACTCTTACTTTCACCCTTGCTTCGTGACCTCACTAATTTCCCAGCTCTCTCCTTTCTTTCATTTCTATATAATGTTCTTATGCTGACCTTCGACTTCACCCTATTTGATGTTCCCACGATTTTCTCTTATGCTCATGTATGTTTTGTTTTTATGTATAAATGTTCCAAAAGTCAACTTTAAATGTACTCAAAGCATATTTTGTTTTATTTAGTTTTTTTGATGAAACATATTGTATTTCAAGATTTTATTTTTATTCACTTTAGTTTACTTATTAGTTTACTTATTTATATTGCAGCACATGTAGACAGGCAACCACAGCCGGCCTACAGAAAGAACAAGAATAAACTAGTCCATGTTTGTTGTTGAGATATTCTCCGGGTGCTTTTCAGGTTGATTTTTGGGAGTGCACGATAGACGTACCACTGACTCGCAGTGTTTCATAAACAAACTGAAATAATAGAAAATTAAGAGAAAATATGGGTTCTGTTGAAACTGCCTAATTATGATTTAACACACTGTCCTTAACTACTTTTTTATTTTTCAGTTTTTGAGTGGAGCTTCCCACACAATCTGCTGTCCAATTGACCTTTAAAAAAAAATAAAAAATCCTAATTTCTTCTAACTCCTCTTTATTTACCCCCCACCCCAACCCTCAACGTTTTTGGTTTTGCAGCCCCACGCAATATGAATGAGTAGCAATCCTCTCATTTATCTGCCAGTCATATCTGATTTGAACAAACACAGTGCTTTAATACTGTGTAATATGTAATATTTACAGAGAGAGTACAAGAAGTCGCTGGAGCAAGAGATAAAGGGCAAGGGAATGTTGGCTTTGGCTACAGACACCCCAGACTTCATGAGGGCGAGGAACGCTACTGACATCCTCAGTCAGGTCTGTATCATATTTGTGTTTTCGGGAATGTATTAATAATTCACAGAGCAGTTCTGGTATATCTATGTCTGTGCTTTTGGTCGCAGAAGGTGAAGAATCTGTGCTGACTGGATGTTTTCTGTTCCTCAGACTAAGTACAAGCACACCGCTGAGATGGACCGGGCCAGCTACACGAGCGTCATCGACACCCCCGACATCATCCACGCTCAGCAGATGAGGAACATCATCAGCCAGGTAGATGATCCATTGAAGCAATCTTCATCACACATCGTGAAAAACTCACTTTTTCAGTGCTTGTGCACATACAAGTGGGTATCTGGAGTACCAACCGACAAACGGTTAAATAAGACAACCCGGAAAACATGAGGTTCAACACGCCATTCAGATTTGGCTCGCCTTCCTACATCACATCAGAAAAATACCGTCCCCTATCTGAGTATGTCCCAAACCAATCAGAGTAGACTGGGCTTTTTTTCAAAAGTGCAGAATAGGTACAAACCTATAAATTAGCACAATATGTCCCCATCTCAAAGCAATTAACTGAAGACTCCTGAAATACCGTATGAAACTCTTTTACGTCTAGTTTATTCAAAAATTCCTGCCGTTTGTGTATTTGTCCAACAGAAAAAGTACAAAGAGGAGGCGGAGAAGACCATGTCTCACTATGTACCGGTCCTGGACACTCCGGAGATGCAGAGAGTCCGTGAGAACCAGAAGAACTTCAGCACTGTAAGTAATAAAATAAATAAATGAGGATCTTACAGGGGCAGCGTGTCTCTGACAGGTTCTTCCAGGTGGCTCTGTGTATGTCTCCATGTCTGCTTTAAAGTATTGTCTTTAATACTTTATACTTTTGTGTTGTTTGTGGAGTTACATTCGTATGAAGTTCCCTAATTTATTTGAATGCAGTTGTAAATGAAGTGTTTCGTACTCAAAGCAGTGTAGTATGTTTTACTCAGGGGAAAATAGCGTTCAAGCTAAACCTGAGCAGAAAGGTGCATTTCCTCGCTCATATGGACAAGTAGTTTCTCTTTTTGGCTTTTGTGTTTTCTTCTTTTTTTATTTTACCCCTTTATCAATGTGAAACATTTTAACTGCACTTTTGTTTTTCTCCCTGTAGCATCAATACCAGATTGACCATAAAAACATAAAGAGCAAAGTGTCTACTATAAAGGACACTCCCGAAATGCTTCGTGTTAAAGAGAATACAAAGAATTTCAGCTTGGTATCTACTCCATAATATCTTTTTCTTATTGTTTTCTAATAACACTTTTTATTTTTTCATTTCTCCTTTAATTTTTTTTTTCTTAATTCCTTTTTAACTTTTCTCTTAAACAAACCCTGATATGCAGCCCTACTTTTCTTTGGACCAAACAGATATATTTTAACCTTTTTAGAATTTGCAGCATTTTAATTCAAGCAACTAACCCCTGACAGTTTTTTTCTATAGAGTAACATTTCTACTTTGTTAGTGCGGAGCTTGTGTGTTGTTAAATACTCTTTCACGGTACCATGTTGTTGTGGAAGTGTCCTTTTAAATGTTGATTTATATGTTCGTTTCATTCAGTGTGTGTGTGTGTGTGTGTGAGTGTTCACAAGGTGCAAAGCTGCTAAATCATGTGTAGTTATGAATTTTAAATCAAGCACCTCGTCCTCATTATCCAAGAGTTGAAATCAGGCTAATCCCTGGTTGCTGCTTTCATTCCTCGTCCGTGTAAAGATTCAGTACAAAGAGGATTTGGGTGGAGGAACAGCTATGCCCGAGACCCCAGAGATGGAGAGAGTTAAACGCAACCAGAAGAACATTAGCACGGTACTCCACAGAGTGACCCTGCCCTCCTTCATCTCCTCCTCTTCCCTCCATATTCCCTCCTCTTCTAGTGAAAAATAATATCAGATATAACAATATAACCAGACCTTTCTTCACATGTAATCTCTTCAAATAATTGTATTTTTTATTTTAATGTTCTTACTTATTACAGCATGTAATGGAGCCCCCAAAGGCCCAAAATATATATTTTTTTATGCTCCTGCATCGGCGACAACCGTGGCCGGAGTCCGTCCTTCCCGTTATCGCGATATCTCAAGAAAGCCTTGAGGGTATTTCTTCAAATTTGGCACAAACGTCCATTTGGACTCAGGGATGAACTGATAAGAATTTTGTGGGCAAAGGTCAAGATCACTGTGAGCACCTCACAACATTACATTTTTTTGGCCCTAACTTAAGAATTCATAATTATGACAATTTCAAAACAAATTTCTTTGGACACACGTGGATGTAAACTGCAAGTTTGTTGCTAGTTGTTAACTTGTGGAAACATATTGACGTAGATACTTCTTTGCCCAATGTCATTATTTTCAATATCATAGCTTGTTTTCTCGATACACTAAATGGCCAGAAGTATGTAGACATGCCTGTCCAAATACAGGACTCTGTGTCCTTTTGGTTTGGGGACATCTTTAATTGTTTGGGCTCAGCCCCATATTTCCATATATGAGAAATCTTAATGCTACAGCCTTCAATAATATGTTATGACAATGTCCCTGTGCACAAAGCCATAAATCCCATACATAGTTGTTTTTTCCCTGTTTATGGTGGAAGAACTTGACTACACAGAGCAATGACCTCAACCACATCCAACACCTTTGAGGTGTTCAAAGATCGGGTGTCCACCTACGTTTTCAATATCTGGTTCTTGTTTCCCCTAAGAATTAAGTTAACATCCTCATCATTTGCTGGGACTTTGAGGGCTCTGTAGGATTTTCCTTCCCATGATAATCCTTTACATCTAAACCCTGAAGTAATAAACTACATAAAGTATCTTCCATTTTGAGCACAGAACGTATGTATTTTACATCCTTACTTTTTGCCAACATAGCAAACTACCACTGAAATATGCAAAAGTGTGTACAAGTAACAACGTAGTGTGTGTTATTGTCAGTTGTTCCCGAAGTGTGTGCTGTTACGATTGTCTGTGTCTACAGTACAGACTGTGCTTTTGTTTGTCCCTGTCTTACTCTGTGTGTGTGTAATTTATGCAATGGGCAGATTCAGTACAAGGATTCTATGGGTCAAGGCACATCCATACCAGATCTCCCTGAGGTGAAGCGGGTCCGAGAAACCCAGAAGAATATCAGCTTGGTAGAGGACAAGGACTTATTTTATCCCCTTATAATCAACCTCTCCTACTAGTCTAAACGTCTAGAAGACTTTTCACATCCTGGTTTGCCCTCCTCCATCCTAACCAAGTTTCATAAATCACTCCTTTTTACCAAGTTTGGTTGATGACTTGATTTTGAAAGTCCACAATTTATCCCAATTTCTTCCTCAATGAATCTGCATTTCCCTGGATTTTTTTTTAATTTTAATTTCTTTTCCTTTTTCCCTAATTTGAAAACTAATCTGCCTTTGAGTGTGTTGCCACCATATTTGACTTTTCCTGTGTTGTCTCGTTCAAAGATTCAATACAAAGCAGGAGTGGAACAAGGCACGTCAGTATCAGAGACCCCAGAGATGGAGAGAGTTAAACGCAATCAGCACAACATTAGCACGGTACTCCACAGAGTGACCCTGCATCCATCTGCCCCCCCCCCCCCCCACACACACACACACACACCTCACACTCTTATTTCTTCAAACACACTGTCACAACAACTCTCCTGAGCCTTCACCGCTCGTTCAGATGTCACAACTGTTATGTTTGTCACATCCGTCCCGCCACGCAGATACAACACAGTGCATGCTGTTTCTTTGTTTGTCCCTGTCTTACTCTGTGTCTGTGTAACTTTTGCAATGGGCAGATTCAGTACAAGGATTCTCTGGGTCAAGGCACATCCATACCAGATCTCCCTGAGGTGAAGCGGGTCCGAGAAACCCAGAAGAATATCAGCTTGGTAGACGACCAGGACTGCAGTGTGCCCTATCTTACCCCCTCATAATCACCTCCCAAAACGCCCTCTGACCACTCTTAGTTTTTCGTGTTTTAGTACTGGTTTCCCCTCCTCCATCCTAACTCAGTTTCATAAATCACTCCTTTCTACCCACCTTGGTTGATGACTTGATGACAAAAAAAAAAAAAAACATAATCTCCCCTCATTTTTTCCTAAACAAAATTGTTGGTATTTCTTCCCCCCTGGATTGAAACTAATTGGCCTTTGAGTGTGTTGCCACCGTATATAATTTTTTTTTGTGTTGTGTCATTCAAAGATTCAATACAAAACAGGAGTGGAACAAGGCACGTCCGTATCCGAGACCCCAGAGATGGAGAGGGTCAAACGCAATCAGCACAACATTAGCACGGTACTCCACAGAGTGACCTGCACACTGTCATAACAGCTCTCCTGAGCCTTCACCGCTCCTTTAGATGACAGAACTGTTATGCTTGTCACATCAAACGCACCACGCAGACACAACCCCAATCCGTAGGGTCAGCTAAACTCCACTGTGTCTCTACCATAACCTGCTTCTCCATTTTCTCAGGAGAAAAAAAAAGTGTGTGTTTAATTCTATGTTTCATGTCTGCTGTGATTCTTCGTGTCGTGCTATGTCTCTGTCCTCCTGCAATTGTCTCTGGTTGACTTTTACTTTTTTCCTCCACTCACCCAAACTGTCTGTTGGGTAGATTAAATACAAGGACTCTCTGGGTCGAGGCACATCTATACCGGACCTCCCTGAGGTGAAGCGGGTCAAACAAACCCAGAAGCACATCAGCTCGGTAGCGGAACAAAACCCGAACCACGTGTGCTCCTAACTGTTGAGAGTGGATAGTAGTGCTCATCAATAATGCCCATCATTTGCTGCTCCCTCCTCCCTCCCCTCCCTCCTCATCATCATCTCGCACTCCCATCACCTCTCGCTCATCTCATCCATCTTCATCCGAGGCACAGACTGCAGTGTCCTGAGCTCCAGCACCTGCCGTCATTACCACTTTGCCCTAATTCTCATCCATGCATCTCTCTTCTCCTCTTACTCCATCTTTAATCTTCAACCATCAACCCCTCAAGCTGAGTGAAACCCCTCCTCTTTGGCCTGCGATGCCCCCCACCCCCTCCCACCCCCCGATATACAGTATTTTCTAACCCACAGCCCAGCTTTTTTTTCCTGCTGAAGCATTAGGAGTGTGTTTGTTTCCACAACAGATATCCTGGCTGTTTAACAGGAGCTACCACGACGAGTCACTCTATAGGACCAATTTCTCAGACGCTGCTCAAATATATTCCAAAAGCAATACATGTCATTTCAACTCAAAAAGCAGTTCTTTCTCTGAGATTAATTGATCTTGGAAATATCCTGAAAACTCCTTTTGTCTGTATCTTCTGTTTAAGAGTTTGAGGTTAATCCAAGTCTATGAAACCAGTCCTATAGGCGTGTGGTCTGTGTGTGTTTCAGAGTGTCTGATTGGCCCCTTGGGGCACTGTGCTTCTGTCCTGTAGGTGTTGTATAAAGACAGTTCTGCCAAAGGAACTCCTGTGGTGTATACCCCAGAGATGGAGCGAGTCAAAAGGAACCAAGAAAACATTAGCTCGGTACTTTAGAACCGCCAAGAACATTTTTCTACTTGAAATATGTTCTACTTCTTCCCCACGTTAACCCTTTTTTCTAACCGATTTGTCTCCCGGCTCTAGTTAGTAGTATTAATTCTATTCATTTTGCTCTCTTTTTAAAATGTGTTTTAATACCACCAGCTGTGGTGTGTGCACATCATCGCTGCTGTGCTTAACCTTCCCTGTTGTTAAAACTACTCCTCTTCATCTTGTGCCCCCTGTCGTTCTCCCACTGACGATTGGGACGTAATCTTGTTTTCCACCTCTCCCTGCTAATTCATCCGTCTGAAATCCCAGTAAAGTAACCCCAGCTCTTCCTTACACGTACGCTCTTACACTTCAGTCTCCTTGCCACACCCTTTGTGCTGTGGATGCTAACGGCTAGTGTGTGCTGGTCTCGGGTTTGAGACGTTTCAGCCTCTCACTGTGTTTCCTCTGCTCCTCCACCGCTCTGACCCCGCGCTCCACCAGGTGCTGTACTCGGACAGTTTCCGCAAGCAGGTCCAGGGCAAGGCCGCCTTCGTCCTGGACACACCTGAGATGAGGCGCGTCAGGGAGACCCAGCGCATCATTTCTGGAGTAAGATTTCCTCATTATTTGTTAAATTTCTACTGCAGGTTGTTCACTTTTCTAATACTTCTCTACGTAAAGGATAAGGCTGCTCTTCTTTTATATTTTTATTGTTAACAAACACCATTAAAAGACCAAAACCAACAATTTCAGTCCGTCTCTCAGCAGTTTATGATGATCCCTACTTTGTCAGTTGATCCCCGCCCCTGATTTATATGTAGCACATAATGGGAACACGGTATGTTACCCAGCTCCAAATAACACCTTTTGAAAGGCCATGTGCCTTTTGCATTTGCGGGTCAAATTTGACCTTTTTTCTTTTTAAATCATTACAAAACATTAAAAAACTATAATTTGATCCAATATAGTGTTTTACCTCATAACTAACTTGTTATTCATTCATAAGCAAAAAAAATGTACCTTTACTTTTTTGACCAAATCATCAAAAATAGGTTCAAATCTGACCCACAGATCACAGTGGTTTTTAATAGTTTGGCATGCAGCAATAAAAACATTCTGGGTAGTTTTGTGGATCAAACGCAGAATATTTAACACTAAATATGTAACAATTTATTTTCCAGACCTTCAAAATCAAGTAATGATAACCATTGGTCTTTATTGTGTTTATAAATATAGCTCTTTTACGCTCCCCTTAGCCCCGTTGCACATTTCTTCCGACTGACATAAATCTTATAAAAATAGGTCACAAATACACAATTCTATTTTCAATAAAGGCTCGGCAATTTCCTAAATGTAGATTTTAAGAAAACCGTAGAAAGATTCACTCAAACAGCAGTAAATTAAGGTGCATTTGTTAAGGACTATTTTCAGTGGTGGATTAAAAGACATTTGGTGCTCTAATACACGTACTGTGGTTGTGATCTGGGCCGTCCAGGTGAGATACCACGAGGACTTTGAGAAGAGCAAGGGCAGCTTCACTCCCACCACCACCGACCCGGTGATTGAGCGTGTGAAGAAGAACACCCAGGACTTCAGCGACATCAACTACCGCGGCATCACGAGGCGTGTGGTGGAGATGGAGAGGAGACGTGCAATCGAGCATGACCAGGAGACCACCACCGGTACAGTTACAAGCGTGCATGGGGGCTACTGGTGTCATGGCAAATGGTTCAAGAAAGTTGAAATGATACTGTAAAAGTCAACTACAAGATATTTGAACTGTAAAGAAATGGTTGAAGAAAGGTCAACGACCTCTGAAGGAACTTGATGAAAATATTTCTAATTGTTTTAGAAACTGGCTCATATAGGGGATTTTTCTTGATAAAAGCAAATTTAATAGAGTCTATTTACAGAGCTTAACATCCTTTTTTTGGGAAAGATAAAGCATTGATGATCTTAGAAATTTTGTAAAAAGGCCTTTTGGGTTTTTTTGTTTCCAGATTCCTCAAAAATATAAATTTTTCTACGATAAAATGGATTTTAACCCACTTCCCAAATTGCACCTCTATTCCCTGATCCAAACAATAATGAAAGAAATCACCATGCTCCATTTTTTTAATCTTTAGTTATATTTGTCTATATTGTGTTAATCTCCATTTTATATTTTTAAACACAATAACACGTTTATATTTTTTCTTTTTCTCTTACAAAAAGAGCGAGGAGGTAATGTTTTTTTTTTTTTTTTAATCTTCAGCAGAATATCTTTTAAATAAATGACAGAAGAGTCCAGGAAACACCTGGAAAACAACTGTAAGAGTTGTAAAACGACTCAAAGATCATCAGTAAAACAGATACTTAGCTCTATGTGACGTTAATGAGGCACAAACTGGGCCAAACGTAATACACAGATTGTTACTTTGAGTTAGTAATTGCTGTATTTGACTGCATGCGCTCAGATCTGCGTGTGTGGCGCACAAACCCCGGCTCTGTGTTTGACTACGACCCTGCTGAGGACAACATCCAGTCCAGGAGTCTGCACATGATGTCAGGTGAGACGAAAACTGAAAAGGATCACAATATAGGTCTGAAGAAGGAGATATCGTTTTAATGTTTTGCCTGAATAAGTATTCTCAGTATGCTTCAATCTGCCAATTACACTCTGATATTCAAATGAATACAAATGTATTAATATAACTCACACCATTAGTTTTTGGAGTTACTTTGTCATGGTCCAAAATATTGGTAACATTTTAACCCCTCATTTAACATTTATAAGCAATAAATAAATGAATGAAAAAAAAACACAATATAATGTAATCGTAAGGAAATTAATTATTACAATATGCTGTACATAAATAACATAAGTGAGTTCAAAATTCACAAAGACAAACCACGAGAGAAGATTACGAGTCATATATGAAGCATTCATTTACTTAAAAATGTCCTTGTATCTACTTACAACCACACACTGGTGTGGATAGATGTCACAGGTCACCAAAGTCATTAATAAGAATCATACGGAGGCTATAATATTCCAGTTAAATAACAGCAACCTGGGCACTATTAGTGGAGATGTCTTGCTCTGAATCAAAGTGTTGTGTGGAGAGATTTATGGCATTGTGACCTCACACACACCCAAGATTATACTGTAGCTAGTTTCTTCATGAGGAAGTCCAGCTGAATCAAAATAAATGAATAGTTTCACATAAACAACTGCTTCTCTCTTACCTCTGACGCTGTTCTGACAGTGCAAGCTCAGCGTCGCAGCAAGGAGCACTCCCGCTCCACCAGCGCCTTGAGCGGCATGGCTGACGAGAAGTCTGAGGTGTCCCAGGACGCTGACCACCACATGTCCCTCTACAGCAACGGCTTCATGGCCTCCTCCAGCGGTAAATGATCCGTGATGATAAATGATACGGTTTAGCATCGACGCACTGAGTTAGGACTGCGCCTCACCTGTGGTTTCCTGTGTTTTCTTAACATCGGCAGGTTACCAGCACGCTAAGACTGTGGAGCTGCAGCAGAGGTCATCATCAGTGGCCACCCAGCAGACCACCGTGTCCTCCGTCCCCTCACACCCCTCCACCACCGGGGTCAGTAACACACATTCACTTTACACGCACTGCACAAAACACCGATTACCACCAAAATGATCATTTGTATATCACTCCCTCGCCCCGTGTGACCTTGAGTTCTTGATGAAACTATGTCAAAACATCCGTTAACAAACTCTCACGCAACTCGTGCGGTATAATCCGAGTCTCATTCCCCCAAACACGTGCATTATGTTGTTGTGTTCTTATATTTGGAAATAGAGACGCATAGAAATCAATTTCAGAAATCTTCTCTTCATATTAACTGTATTTATTCCATGATGATATGGTAGCATTGCAAAAGTGCTCAGCTGATTTCACTGTCCACAGACCACATTTAAGTAGTGACTCTGTCTCACAGATCTCTAGTTTACTACATATTTTATACCCGCCGCCTTTCAGGTATAGTCTTCTCCCATTGGTTGGCTGGGGCCAGGTCCTATTGGCCCCTTGTTGGCACTTAGGCCACGCCTCTCAGCGCTTCTCTGCTCCAATCAGATCTTCTGTCACCCTTTTGGGAGGTGTACTCTTCCGCTTCAGTTTACAAATATTGCTTCTTATTTCACAATAGTTGGCCACTATACTTAAGTCAATAACATTTTTCATATCACATTTAATACTTCTAAATAAGGACACGATAAGGCTCATTGTAACAGCTTATGTATTGATTATTCTCACAATTGCTAAAACCTTACTGTTTAAAACACTTCCACATAAACGGTACTCGCGTGGACGAGTAGCGCGTCGGCACAAGAGTTTTCTTTCAGATTTCAAGGTAATATCGAGTAAGTGATCGATGTACAAATGCTCATTTTGGGTGTGAAGTATTCTTTTCTTTTCCAGTCATTTGAAAACGTTTAAAAAAAAACATCGATTTCGAGAGGCGTGCAATTGAAAACAAATACTATTTTAAGAAACGCATGTTATAAAAAATCTATAAAAAAAAAAAGAGAACTAAATGCATGCTGGATTTGTCCTCAATGCTGCACCGATGTTTGTCAAGATCATTGGTACAACTAAGGCAGCCTTTAAAAAGGGATTTATACACTAAATTAGAATTATTGCCTTTATTAATCCTGTAATTCTTCCCTTCTCTTAGTACTTTTCCAGCTGCCCCTTCTTGTCTTTTACCCTCGGAACAAATATAACTAATATTATTTCTTTTTTTTATAGCTGGGCATTGTAGTTTTGAACACACATTACTTAAAGCTCCTACTTGTTAATTGGATCAATTCAGTGTTGATTTTATGGGATGACCCCATCCTTTAAACTCTCGCACTCACAGCACCCCCGCATATACGACTCGGATTGACCTCTTTTCTTTATTCCCTGCAGAAAACTGTGCGCGCCATCTATGACTACGCCGCGGCCGACAACGACGAGGTGTCCTTCAAGGACAGCGACGTCATCGTCAACGTGCAGGCCATCGACGAGGGGTGGATGTACGGCACCGTGCAGCGCACCGGCAAGACCGGCATGCTGCCAGCCAACTACGTTGAAGCGGTTTAAAGACAAAGCCCACCGTCCCTCCAGAGTGCGTGCGACACATCCGCCGGGCAAACTCAGTCCCCCCTGTGGCTTAGTGCGACGCGTAGCCTTTTAGCCTGTTGTAGCTCAGTAACTGTGTTTTAATTGTGCTGTAAGTCCCGTCTGTTTATCGTTCAAACGCTGCTGCCCCTGTTGCCCGTGGATGTGACATAAGCACCAGGACACACATACATATTTCTGATTATACATACCACGACTACTATGACTGACGGAGTGACGATAGATTGTTAAAAGGGAGACACTCTTGGAAGAGCAATAATCACTAAGAATTACACCCCTTTGTATATTTCAAAAATATTTAATATATGTAAACCATTTTTTGTCCGAGTTTTGCCACCCAAACAATGGGCTCAAATAGTTCAAATGATGCATTTAATGGAAATTCTATGGAAGAAATGACTGCGATAATGAAACTCACAAGGAGTCAGTTGCTACCCGTCTCCTCCACGATGAAGCCGCTCCTGAAGAGTTTGTACTGAAGGCTGGCCACTAGTGTTTGTTTTGTGTCTTCCGATTATTTAGGTCCTCTACCTTTTAATCAGTAGCTAATAAAGCACACCAAGCTCCTGCAGCACTCTGCCTCCTTCTTTCCACTCTTCTTCACACTCTGCTGAATGGGTAGAGCATTTAGGGAATAATAACTTGGGACAGGTTCCCCAATCAAATGCAAACTGGTTTATAGTAGAGACTGACGGAAAACTGGATTTTTAAAGCTGATATATCGATATTTAAGTCAAAAGATGTGTGTGGGTCGGAGCTTCCTGGACTCACACACAGTTTGTTCTGAGGTGCTCTTTGGATAAAGATAACATGACTATGTTGTGATGGCATAGTCATGTTAGACCGAAAAACAATCGACACCAACGCAGCAAGGAGTCCAAATATATAATAAGAATATATTAAAAAATAATCTGCCAACGATATTCATTTTCTACGATGACACTTATAAGGATTTTATTTTGTTTAGCAATGAATTGCGCGCAAGATTAATATTGAACGTGTCAGCGCTCTCTGGTGGACAAACCCTTATATTCGTACATAGCCAGAGAGAGCAGATCGTTTTTTTACACATTGGCTAAGTTTTGATTTTGATGTTCCGCAAACTCGTGGAAGAAACATTTGTTGTGCAGCTATTTGCACTTCAAGTTGTGATGATAGCTCTGTTGATTTGGGAGAAACTGTTTCTGTGAATTTGAGTCCAACTTCAAACATTTTCAGGCCATCGTGTTCATAGACTTTGCATTCAAGCGTGACGTCAAAGCAGTGTTGCTCTCGCCGTGTTTCAGGCCTCTGAGGCGCTGTGCACATCTCCCTTTACGATTCAAAATGATGGTAAAGGCAAATATAACAACCTCTCCAGAAAACAGCTAAAAAATGACACAATGTCAGACTGAATAATAGACTGGATTGCCACTTTAATTAATCATCCGACTAGTTTTGCTTTACAAGAGAAAACGAGAAGTGACGACTTTAAACAATGTCTTTTATTTTGAAGGATAATTCCAGCTATGTTGTGTTTTTTTCAGTATTCTGTAACTGGAGTATTCTCCAGTCATTTGAAAAAAGTTTTAAAAATATATTTATTTCCAGGTGCGTGCATTTGGAAATATTTAATATTAAAGAAACAAGTGATCAAATGAATATAAAGATTAGGATTATTGGTATAACTTTCTAATGAGGCAGCATTTACAAAGGGTTTTATACAGCGAGTTATAATTAATGCCTTCAACTTAAATCAGTTAGTAGTGGTTCATTTATACAGCAGTCATAAGTAGGAACAATTTTGTGTTGCCAGGTTGTGAAAATCTCCCCCAGCAGGTCACTTGTTTGTCTTTTTAGCTCCCAAATCATCAGAAAACCTCCTCCAATGGATTCAAAATGTATTTATTAACAACTTATTCATTTACAATGAAAGACTTCATGGACAGTTGTAAAAACCTTTTATTATTAACTCAAATGCATTTCTGATGAACATTAATGTCTTTGGCTGTTGCTTGATAAAAAATGTGTAACACTTATTATTAATGACTTACTGACATTTATAACAACAGACTTAATGGCTTATTGGAAAATGAGACACTCGATACCCTTCATTAATTACATTAATAATTAACTTGACTATGAATGAATCACCAGAGATGTTTCACAACCTGGTATTTATTACAAAATGTGTTAATTATTCATCAACCTATAATAAAGTCATTAGTCACAGCTTATAAACACTTTATAAAGGGTGCCTTATTGGAAAATGGTGACAGATTATTTGTCCACAACACAGTTTAACTGCAGGCATCGTCATGGTGACGTAAAAAGGCAATAATTTGAATTTCTCCAGGCAAACAGCACAAAATCATCGTTGCCGCCTGATACCAGTGAGTCGACCGTGGAAACTGTCTTTTTGACTCAATGTTTTGAGAAAACTTCTTTCTGTTGCCAGTTACAGACCTGCCAGTGTGGTTTCCTGCAGTCAGAATATTCAAATGTCGCGGAAAACTTTAAGGCTCTTGAGCTTCCTGGCTACATTCGGTCACGTGGTGTCTAATGATGCTGATATTGTGGTTTTCTTCATGAGAAATTTGGCTTGTGGCTCACATTTGAGTCAGCGGGTCCCTT
>CALSBV010010255.1:754341-768459 GCA_943590825.1 Bovichtus diacanthus
CACACACACACACACACACACACACACACACACACACACACACACACACACACACGTCAAAAAGCTGGTTCTCATACATATAGGAGACGTTTCATTTTAGGGTTTATTTTGAATTTTGTCTGATGAAGATTTTGCACCGAAATGTTTCAAATAAATATATTTTTTTTTGCAACTTAGACAGTGTGCAGGACATTATTTGTTTATCTTATTCTATTGTATATGTATATATTTTTCTTATTCATGCATTTTCCTTGCACCATTATGTCTCTATTTTATTGCACTATTTTATTTATTTTTTATGTCTCATGTATAGCGTTTGTTGCATTGTTGGAGGAACCTGGGACTTAAGACTTTCATTAGCAAAAAACTTGTTGTGCATATGCCACAAAAGCCTTTGAATCTGGTATTTGCAACACACAGCCTCATGCGTTCATCGCTATATATACACACACACACACCTTCTCTTTCTCTCTCTTACCAGAAAGTGTCATCCACAGCTCCCCTCGCAGCGACTCTGGTATCCCCATGGAAACAAGTCTTTGGATCTTGTCTGTGCGAAACATGTGGACGCCGCGACCGAACTCCGAGAAATGAGTGTCCCACAGCCGCTCCTTCACCTGCTCCATGCTCTTCATGTACATCCAGACAAAACACACAGATCCGGAGATGAACATGTTGCGTGCTCAAAGCCTACGTATATGTTGTGTGGTGGTCGCCATTTGCAGCAACTTTTTTTCCGTGATTATTTCTAGATTCATACTATTTTGGGTTTCTACTAGAACAATATTAAATGCTTTAATGTTCAAAAAACCACTTTATTTTTCTCACACCGTCTGTCTGAATATACCCGTCTCGGTCTTAAATGCTCTACTTTAGCACCTGTCTCTTTAAGCCCCCCACTCGAAAAAGCCCCGTCTGCTCTGCATGTGACATATAAAGAGGCGGAAAAAATCTGCGTCTTGTTGAATGTCATGTTTTGTGACCGAGGCAGCCCACAAAAACTAACTTTGTTGTCTTATTTTAGTTTGTCTTGGCCCTCCAGACACCCAAATGTATGTGCATGTGAGCTTTTTCCATGACATGTCCCCTTTAAAATCAATTCACTCGTCATTGGCAAACTGTGAGTTTGACTTGAGCTGAAGTGTCTCCACCTTGTCGCCGTTGGTTCCTGGTTGGTTTTGGTGGAAGGCCGTCATCAGAGCCTCGCTGTTGACGGTGTTACGCAGAACCTGCTCCTCTATCTCTTCTCCATCAGACTGCCCGGTGTCATAGTAGAAGGTGTAGTAGGGCGTCGGGGAGCTCTGAGCAAAATGTGAGCAGAGCAACACCATCAGTTTCTTCCAGGGAATGTTCAACCTGTAAAAACTGAGCAGCAAAACTCAATTTATTTCAACATTAAAAAGCTTTACAGTTCGACTTCATGCTGTGTTTTTCATGATTAGCTTTACCTTCAGGCTCACATTTCCTCGCATATGAAAAATGCAATTACAGTATGTCAATATTGGTGGATTATACAGGATTATACTGCTAACTTTTTTTTCTTCTTATTTCCGCCTCTCCACAATGCTGACAAAATGTGTTTTTAAATGTGTAGTGTTACAAATGTCTTATCTACTCAAACTGCCGCTGTGACTTTTACAGAACTGTAACGGAGTATCTTAAAAAATCAAAAATCAAATAAAAATGTTTTTAAATGAAGAAGATGTCTGAAAATGCACTTTGTCTCTTACACTCCACCAGCAGCAGTTAGTCTTGTTTATCTTTTAGTGACAAAACGACATACTTTATTACACCCCTTTGGTCCCACCCACGAGCATGTCCCGTGAGTAACCTTTTCATAAAGTTCCAGGAAAAAATAAAAATTCAGAACTCTTATAGTGAAATGGGACAGAAGACACAGATATTTAGGGCGGAGAAGTAAACACAGACAGAGCTCTGACTTCACACGCACCATACTCCTCTTGCCGTGCTTCTTGCAGCGGAACATGGACTGTTTCCACTGCACGGATCGCAGTCTGGAGTTCAGCCTCTCCACCAGCTCGTCTCGGTCCTGCAGCTCGATCAGCTGGAAGGCCTTCTTCGTCCGCACGCTCACTATGACGGGGTTGGGAAGCAGGCTGGTGCTCTCCGCTTTTTCTATGGAAAACACCTGATGACAACATGGAGGAAACACGAGCATCAAAACACAAGCAATTATTACTTATATGACATAAGAAAAAGGGAAGTAGGCTGGTTTCTACTGCTTGTGATGATTTAGTGCAAACAATGAAATGGAGTGCAAAGAAATTCATTAAAGTATTCAAATAATAGCCTCTTAATTGTTATAAATTATATAGCACAATTAAAATGTCTGAATTATCATACTATAAATTAACCAAAATGTTGCTTCTCGGGTCGTTAACATGAATAATCTGGATTATTACTTTAGAAATAAACATGGAAAATATCAATAATGTGAGAATTTCTTCATGATTTCCTACAAAATTGTATTTAAACTACACAAAAAAGGAGAGGAAAAAGGTAGATAAAGTCACAGTTCATTTCTGTCACTGTAGATCAAACAAACAGCTGTATAATTTACATTGACTAACAAAGTCTAAAATGAAAGAATAAAATACACTCAAGAGGTTAAAGAGAATCTGAAGGAGTTTAAGGGAAATGAGTCTTTATTCACTGTAACAGAAGGGATTATACTTTTCTAATGACAATGTTTTTAACAGAAAACAGAGGAAATAGAGGATTAAACTGCAGCAGTAGAGGAAAGAAAGTAAGAAAGTATGCTGCTAATCCCTCCCTTTTCACAACTAAAAGGTCAAAAAGCTTCAAAATATACAGTTTTATATTCACATAAATACATCTGTAAAGAACGTATTTCAATCTAGAAGCTACTTGATTGAATACTGTGAAAAATAATTTATTTAACTCTCATTATTTTTCTCGGACAGCATTATTTCAGCTTTTGAAGAAGTTATGTGGTGATCAATTCATAGAACAAAAAGATAAATATTTAAAAGCAGAAAGATAATGTACTGCTTTCCCCACGGATTCGCATTTATTCTTCCGGATTCCTAAAAGGCTTCAACAAAGCAAACATGCAAGCTACCCGTCACTTGCAGTACATTTCCACTTTGCACTAAAATGTGTGAACATGAAACTGGTCCGTGTGTTACTCTTTAACCAGCAGCAGGCAGAGTAAACACACACTGTTTAACAAGCTCACCTAGAAATATGGCTGGAAAAGTCAGAGGAGACTCCGGAGGAGGAGGAGGAGGAGGAGGAGCTCTGATAAAGAAAGACTGTCGATGCATCTGCTGCCTAGTGATTGTGTTGTACCCCTCATCACTTTTCAGCATCCCAAAATCTCTAGCAAACACTTAACGGTGTAATCTGGAGGTCGGAAAATATCTTTTCATATTAACCAGGTTTTTATGTTGGACTTCTGTTTCTCACTTCCTCTAGACCTTCCCAGTCATTTACACACATTATGTCAGAGAAATAAAAATGATATGGCTGTAATTACAGTCAAGCTGTAAATGACGCCATATCATTTCATTCATGGAACTTGGCCTACTTCACTTAAGATGTTTATCATTTTATGAGCCTTTCAAACAGGCACCATCCTGGAAGTAATCTTGGACATTTTAGACTTGAAGAGAAACACCTAAATCAGGGGTTCTCAAACTTTTTCAGACCAAGGGCCACTTAACCAATAAAAAAACACTCACGGACCACCAAACTCCCCAAATATCCAGAAACAATAGTCCTGCTTACCACTGCAACAGTATATTACACATTACAGGCTAATATTGAGCTTTATGTGACCTTCTCTACATCGCTCGTTCACACATTAAATCAACAATACAAATACATCTACGGATTCTACAAGCATTTCATTCATATGTGATCTAAACGGTAAATGTTGATAGATTTTACACATCATATGAAACGTAGACTACATTTATTACTGAGTTTATGTCCAAGCGAACAGGGCCGCAACTTACTTATGAAAATTAAGGTTTTTTTCATGAAAATATTTCATGGAAGATTTTTTGACATCCAAGCTTTTCCCCTGAAAATTAAGTATTTTGACGTCCAAGCTTTTTTCATGAAAATTAAGTATTTTTTGAAACACATTTTTTTTCCATGAAAATTTACAGGGGTTCTCAAACACACACAAAATAAGCTGAACCACCTGTAGCTGCTGAACCACTTGTAGCTGCATCACCTGCATCAGGACGATGCACCTTGACTGTTGCGTCAGATTTTTCATATAATTTTCTTTTAACTGACCCGGTCTTGAGCCATCGATCCATCTCGTCAGGTGACTCAAATTGACCGCACAGATCATTTATGACGTAAGATCGTAAAACGGACCCACGTAGCTACACTCTATACTAGTCATTTTTAAACAGTTTGAGAAACACTTTTAAACCTATAATATATTAATTTAAAATGTGACATTTTACCAATATACTCACAGACCACCACTCTTTGAGAAAGACTGACCTAAATGCATCATTAGTTTTTCTGTTATACTAGGTAAGGAAACATATTTGGTGAGGATGTGCAGGTTTATACCTTTATAAAGGTCTAAAACGACAGACAGCCACAGTGTACACGGTGTTATTATTACGGACCACTTAAGCCTAATATTTATTGACCTTCAGTCTCTGTGTTTTGATGGTATTTTGTTCCATTAAACACCACATGGGCTGTGATGCAGGTAGCGTACCTCTGAGAGGGGTATGAGCAGGATGCAGTTGCCTTCCTCTCGGCTGGAGAAGCACAGATAACTGTCAGTGGTGTAGAGGGACCCGGCCGTGTGGCAGCGTGCGTGTGGAGTCCAGACCGCACAGGAGGCCACCTCGTGGAGTCGTTCACCACGAGGGAGCCGAAACAGAGCCAGGACGTACTCCCTTAGTGCCTGCTCCTCTAGGATCCTGGGGAGTAGATGACGGGGAGGAAGAGTTAGGCGGTGACACACACATGTAGATTGGTTAAAAATTTTTAAAAAAGGAGGTTTGAGAGCAAAACTTCTGCACAAAGCTGCAAGAAAATATCTGCCTCTCGTTCACTTTTCTCTAAAACTACACAAAAGTGAAACAGAACGGCGCATCAACAACAGGTTATAATGGTTGTGCGTCTGTGTTGATATGATTGGATGTTACTACTCAGCCGGTCTAGTCACAATCCAGCATTGGAAGATTGTGGCAATGTCACACGAAAAAGAAACAGAGAGGAGATGCAACATGGCCTAGTTTTGTCTGTTGCTGTGCAGGATGATTTACTGCAGCACAATGTTAGAAAGTTACAGAGTGCTGCAGCACGGCTTGGCTGACTTTAGAGCATAGTTTGTGCTTTCCCCTCTATAATTTTCAGCTGGAGCGACCGCGACAATTCTGTGGTTCACTGGACAAAAATCATGTGACTTTCGGTAGAGGGGGACAATGTTAGCCAGGCTGTACACGTGAAATGAAATAAAAATGTTAAGTCTTACACTCTGCCGACACTGTTCTTCAACCCTATGCTGTGTATCCCCAGCTGAAATTGCTTAACAACATTTTTATAATTTCATTATGAAAAGGTTTTTAGTCCTTTGTTCTTCTTCTATTGAGTGTAGCTCAACAAACAGACCTAAGAGCTGCAGCGGGGATACTCACATTGCATTTCAGGGGTGTTTGGTAAACCTTTGCAAAAACAACAAATACATTCTTTTGGGCTGTTCTCCTATCCTGCAAAAGGAATGTGTGAGGTAACTCCGTGCCAACTTTGAGAAGTGAGGTCTTCTAAGGAGAGCTGCTAAAATTACTTTCATTTTCAACTAATCTGCTGATTATTTTCTAGATGAATCGATTAATAGTTTGGTCTATAACATGTCAGAAAATATTGAAACATGTCCAAGGCGATGTCTTTAAATGTCTTGTTCTGGTCGTCCAAAACCCAAAGATAATCAGCGTAATATGATATATAGCAGAGAAAAGCGGGAAATCTCCATCTTTGAGACGCTGAAAACTGCTTTTTTTTTTGCCATTTTTGATTGAAAAATCCCTTTAGAGATTAATCGATTATTAAGTAGCTGCCGATTATTTTTCTGTCCATCGACTACTTGACAAATTGTTGCAGCTCTAATTGAATGTTATTGGAGTTATTCTAAAATGCCAATATAATAAAATGTTGTTATTCATTCATCATCCTACAACTAAATCATATCTCTAGGATCTGAATAAAGTGGAAAAAAAAGCACCTGTTGTTGGTTAAAATGTATTCGGAATTTGGTCCACCATGATGGACACTGAAGGGAAACTAAACTAAGGAGCAAAAGGTGGAGTTTATTGAAAGTCGGATGAAGAAATAGCAGTTCCTTTATTAACCAATTTTCTTTTTAGATTGTATTGCCTCTCTTTGTAACTTCTGTGATTTCACATTCAGTGACTTCCTTTTTTTTCTCCTCATTCTGTGGGTTTCTGTGTCCCTTGCATATACTTCTATTTTTCAGTTTCCATCTCTTAATTTATGCATGCTCATATCAACCATATCTACTGTGAATACATTTGCTATTCACAGGAACAAAAAGAAAAAAATACTGCTCTGCCACCCACTTACACATCTGCCCTGTAGCTCAGGAGGTTTACTTTTAACTTTTAACTCCACTTCCTGTTGTGGTTTTGAGGTTTTTTTTTTTTACATAGACAGAAATAAGTGACCCCGTGTATCTCAGTGGTATCTGAGGAGGAACGCTGAGAGTAAAAGTGCCATATAATGCTGTTTGTGCACTCGAGGCAAATCATGTTTGATGCACAGTGCTTTCCAAAAAAACATACAAACAATACACGTAAAAACATCCGATAACAAAAATAATAAAACAACAAGACACGGCACATAAGTGTCTTATCTCGGTCATAAGTCAAGGCTTGTAAAAAATGTCTTAAAATACAGAAAAGACATACGAGTTCTGTAGATATCTAAATCAGTTTTTTGTTTCTTTTTACTTCCCTTTGTCTCCCCTGGTATGGGAGGAGCTCTCATGTCCAAAGGTTCATAAAAACGTGGGTTGTAATTCAACATACGTCTAACGCGCCATGTTATCTTGGGTTATTTTTAGGTTAGGCCAGTATTGCTTCTTCAGAACCGCTTGTCGGATGGTTGAAGAGCTTCGGAAACTCCCTCGACAACCAACGAGCCGACACTGAGACTCAGTTCACGCTAACCAGCTGTGGAGCGGTGAGAACGAGCCAGAGTTAGAACTTCTCTCTCCGGCTCTTTTTTCTCCATCCTTGACATTCGCTCACCAGCAAATTAAACAGGTGAACTGAAATGTGCCATAACAGACATGAGAAGTTAAACTAAGGCGTCGCTACGATGACGCCGTCAGTTCATCTTAGCATCAGGAACAAGAACCAGCTCCGACCTCTTTGTGATGCGTGCGGGCTGCTGCAGGACTCGGTCCAGCTCCAGCCCTTCGCTGTCCAGCAGCCGCCTGAGGGCGATGTCAGCCAGCTGACCTATGACCCTGAATGCCTCGTCCAGGTTGAGGAACATGGAGAACTCCCTCTGCCGCCGCCGTGTGGTGATCCTGATGGCCTCCGTCATCAGACCGGTGGAGACCCGCTCCAACCGCGTCACCTCCGCCCAGGGAATCACAAACTTGACTGGGGAAGAAAGAAGAGAAGAGTTTCTGAAGACTGACTGCATCTCACAGTGCACCACCTAATGGTCCTTATGTGTTTCCATCCTGTGGTCAAACTCATGTAAATGAAACTTTTTCTAATAGTAGGAAACAAATCAAAACTTTTTACAACTCAATTGCACTATTTTTGTGTGAAACTTACAAAATGTGAATTAAAAGAGGCTATAAGAAACTTTTGTGTAGCAATTAAAAAGAATTGACGTCTGCTCGTAAGATGTTTGAGAAGGTGAAGATTGGGGGAGAATCTGTGAACTAGCTATAAAATAAACACTTGAAGTGACCAGGAGAACTTCCCTCCTTGAACTATATCTTAAATATAAAAGTGCATATTTGGAAAACAATTGCAAGGATACGAGTTGTGGAAAAGTTACTTGCTCATACTGTGTTGCAATATGAGCGGTAAGGATAGAAAAAGGAATAATAAAAAAAGGGTGTGAAGACATTATTTGTCTTCAACATGACTAATTATACACATTTGGGGACTTTTTCACTAACACAATCAACGTGTTCTCTTAAACTCGCAACTCTTGTCAAGTATTATTCACAGAATTGTTCGGAAAAGCTACTATTCTGCAGGACGAGTTTGAGAACTTTCTATGGACGTTTTGATCCTTTGCGGCACAGTAGATTAATAATAAATGAAATACTAATTGTAGGGACTTTGCGTACAGACCTTCCTTCCCCAGCAGGAAGGCGTAGAAGGCCACGTGGTTGATGCTGAGGTAGAGGAAGCCCTGCCGAGGCACGTGGCCCTTCCAGCAGCAGCAGGAGTAGTACGTCACCAGTTTCTCTGACGAAGGGAGGCCAAAGTGTAGCTCGAACTTCCGCAGCACCTCCCTGAACTTCTCTGGGTCGTCCTCCTGGGCGGCCTGGCGACCCCGAACCTCCTCTGCAATGAGGCCCTACACAGGAGGAAACTTGCACTCAGTACTCCAGAGCACCTTGCATGCATCGTCGCAGGGTTTCGTCAGGTAATTTACAGTGAGGAGGATGTTTCGCTTTGATCTAACAAATGCCTGAAATCCTTTTTTTTTTTTAAACCCACAGCAAAAGCTTTGTCAACACATCTTAAAATCTAGAATGAATCCTCCGACAGGACTCAGGTTTCACACCTTGACTTTTCCTTTGACAAAGCTGGCAACATCCGCCTTGTTCTCAAACACAGACAGAGAGTGAAGCAGGTTGTGGACCAGCCAGTCCCAGTGCTTGTTCACCTCCTCTATGGAGGCTCCTGGGAGACAAAAAGGGCAAAACAAAAAACAAAAAAACAACACAGGAGCTGTTAACCATCTGATGAGTCAGTTAATGGCACAGAAAAAAACATTAAAAAAAATCTTCCCAGGCAAAACAAGTCTGCACACAACCCAAAAACACGGAAGTGTCCGACACTTGGCAACACATTGATATTATATCAAGAGGAGACTAGATATCGTCTTAGATTTTGAAGATCCTAATATGGCATAAGTGTTTGCGTTTACCCAGTCATTATATCCACATTACTTATTCATCAAAAATCTAATTGTGTAAATATTTTTGTGAAAGCATCAATAGTGAATCCTACAATATCCATGGAGGTGTTTGTTCAAAAATATTGGGATATTTGTTTTTTTCGCCCAGCCTTAGAATCTGAGATGAACGGATGAGACGTTTCCTCTCACCGCTGGCGATGACCCAGCTGATCTGGGAGCCGGGAACCTGGAGGAGGATGCGGAAGGGCGTGACCCTGGCATTGGAGTCCAGCACCGTGTCCAGCGCCCCCACCAGGAGACCTGCAGAGACGTCAAGACACGGAGGGTCAGAGTGCGGTGGAAATTATGCAAACATAACCGAAGTCATTGTCCAGTAAACTGTCCTCTATTTCGTGTGTTTGCTGTTCAGCTACATGATAGGGATGAGGTGATGCAGCATTTTTATAAAAAACACTCACAATGAGTCGATCAATTTTCCATTGTTGGAATAATCGTGAATATCCTCACACGCATGGCTCGGAAAATCTGATAAAATATATATATTTTTTTTTAAATACAGGAATTATCATGCAAGAATGCTGCTATTTTTATTTATTTATTTATCCTTTACTTAAGCAGCGGGACCAAATGATTTATAATAACCTTATTTAAGATCGTTTGTTTTTCACAAAAGATGGGTGTCCCGTCTGTGATGCAATAACAGTAATTATTTCTTTACAAAATGTAAAGTTATTCCAGTATGCTTGAGTGACATTTTAAGAGTTTTAAGCATATTTTGAACATCATCAGCAAGCAGATTTTAATATTATTTTCACGATACAGCGATATGAATTTGGTGCTCGTTTAAAATCACCAAAACAAATATTAATCCAACTCAAACAAACAGAAAAAAAAAATTAAATCTCATTATTGTCCATATCAACACCTACATGATTAATGTGTGTGTGCATCACACAGACAGAAATATTTCACGGCTGGATGACAGAAATACACCAACGGGTCTAAAATATGCAGAGAAGTTTCGACTGGAGACACAAGAGAAGACGAAACATTAAATGGATTTAAATGGTTTTTTTTCTCCTTTTGTTGCCATTTTTGTCTAGTTAACGTATTTAATTTTGGATCAACTCATCTTACTTTAGTTCTGTTATCTGCTTAATAATTAATATTAGCAGGAGTAATTGTACATTTCCATACTCCTGCTTTCACAGTTACAGTAATTTAAGAAAAGGACACCTGATGTAACAATTGCTTGGCTTTCATAGATAATACAGATAATAAAAATTCAGTATTGCAACATGTCCCTGAAATAGAAACATTTCCCTAACCCTAACAACAGATTTGCTTTACATAAAACACAATACAGAGCAGCAAACATTATTACAGTTCAGAGGCGTCTCATTTAGAAACAAGAGGACCTCAGTATGTCATCAGGCAGCCAATAAACTCCTGTTTCACTCCTCAAATGAAGCAGGAAACGTGTTTAGAGGAAACTCAGTGGGTAGGTGCAACAACTTCACAGATGTTTAGAAGAACAAATTGAACCTTAGTTGAGAAAACAGACCTAACACACACACGCCTACACTTTGTGCACAGGCTGAAACTCCGTGTAAAGAAGCTGCTGCTGCTGCCATCAAGTCTTCATCTTTGTAAACCGTGGCTGACCTGCATCATGGTCTTCCAATAACAGCTCTCTTGGCGCCGCTTTAATTTTTTTTCTTTCCTCTGTGAAGGAACTCACGAGTCAACGGGAAGAGCTGTAGCTTCAGCTTGGAAGAAGTTCACCTTGAAACTCTCTCAGCTGATTTTACACATTTTTTAAAAAGGGTAACTAGGTTAAAACCCATTATGTGACGCGCACGATGCTGTGCTGCAGCCATGACACGTCTCCTCCGGAGGCCATCAGGAGGTGTGACTGTAGGTCTTATGTTACAACACTGCAGTCAATGCATTTAAGAATCAAACTTACGTTTCGCTTCTTTACACAAAGCTTATAACTTTCTTCTTTTTTTTCCCCAGCTTTACTTTAAACTGTTGAATCATTTTGCCTTTCTAAAAAAGGTAGCCTGACCAGCCAGTTCAGCCCAACCCTCATTTTCAAAGTCACGACTGAGCGAGAGCAGGGCAGAGGGCTCAGTGTCAGTTCTCCTGCTGGAGGATGAGTTTAGGGTTGAACTCAAACGCTTCAGGTATGTCAGCCTATAAAACCTGCAGTGAAACCGTCAAAAACGGAAGCTGAATGTACTTCATCAGAATGGGATTGACTTGCAGCTTTCATCGCCTCGTGAGAGTCAAACTGCTGCTTAAGAGGCTTTTTGTTCCTTTTTTTTTTTTTTTTTTTAATAATCATTCAATTCGGGATGTGTATCACACTGAATATCAGTACAAAATATCACCTGCTGTTAACTCCAATCCGGAAGTATTATAGCCTAGGTTGGTGGGAGCAGGTGGAGATGTGTAAAGCTACAGCGTCCCCCAGCAGCTCTGGCTCTCAGCCAAATGTAAACCATATCTTAGAGTCAAAGTCGAGCTGCCTGGAGCTGAGAACCCAGCAGCCTGGCAACACAAAACCACCCGTCTGTCATTACAAAGCCCTGGAGGGGTTTACGCTGGTAAACTTTCCAGAAAGAGGAGTGGATATGAATCACCGCCTTTCTCTGCTAATGGTCACATTGTGAGGGAATACTGCAGTGGAGACATACAGGCTACAGTCAACCTTTATAAGGCTTGGAGAAAATCAAAACAGAGATCCACTCCCACAACTGCAACACTGTCATGTCTGCTTGCTCCTGGATTTTTGAGAGGGGATTTGGTAAGTAATAAAAAACACAAAAGACTGGTATGGAGGGACTTCTCAGCTGCAGATGTTTAGTTGCCCAGCCTCTCTCAGAAATCCTGCTGAAAGTATGTCATCACGGGTGTTTTCACAGCTTTGAGACCACATTGACTTTCCTTTTTCTGCTTTACACTTAAAAAGACGGAAACTTCCTTCTTTTTTTCTTTTTTTTTTTAAAAGAAAGTCTGATCTAAGCGATTAAACAGACAGCTCCACTCTGTGTCGTGTCCTCCGCCTGTGCGGCAGGAATGCGAAAGAGGAGCTTGTTTAATTAGTTAATGTTGAACGGCATGACAACAGGACTTCACCCTTCACCCGTCGTGCTATGGGAACAGTGGGAACAAACACGTACACAAAAGTAAACCCCGGCCAGGAAGTTCCTACTATTCTATTTTATGAGAAGAGCTCAGGCCGAGCTTCCCCACAGAAAAGAAGAAGGAGAATAAAGAAGACACTGTAGGAGCTGGTTGTCTGGTTTAATGACATGAAGTGTCCCTCATCACATAAATCTACGGTACACACAACCAACGTGTCAGTAAAGCCTGTTGTGCAGATAGAAAACACAGAGAGGAAGCGAGACAGAGGAAACAGGTCGTTATGGAGAAGGCTGCAACTCACAGAGTGGGGAGCAGTCCGACGGGCTCCAGCTGCAACCAGCACGTGGTCAGAAATGTGTACAATAATCACAAAATAGAAGGACAGACGGACGTAACCCTTCCTACAGGAAGACATTGTGCAGGTCTGGGAAAATGAACTCTCACCAAGTGTAGATTATTAAAATGACTTTTGTTTGGGGATTCTTCAAACAAAAGTCCAATTAAAGACGGGCCAGATGTTGTAATATTATGCCATTATTATGTCCTGCAGTGTCACAATAACATTCTTCTTACATGTAAATGCCGTACTGAACATAATCCACAAGCATGGGATTATTGAAGAAGTTGTGTGCAGTGTCTAATACAGGATTGTTACATATCTTACTATGTGACAAGAAAAATGGACAAACATAAAACTCAGTTGTTGCTTTTTTAAGATTTTAAATGTTTGATTATATCATTATAAAATATAACAGCAGGAATAGTAAGAGACAACTAAATAATATTTAATATCGCTTGTTTTGTTTTTTTTACAATTAAAAAGGCCAAAGATTTGAACTTTAATAAGATATAAAACAAAACAAAATTAAAAAAGCAGGACATCTCCTTATTTGAGAGCCTGAAAACTGTATTTTCTAACAATATTGCGTGAAAAGATTACTTCTCTATTTACAAAGATATAAAAACCTCACATTGGTGAAGATGAAACCAGAGATCATAAGGAATGTGAAGAAAATCCAGAGCATCATGCCAAAAAGCCTGACAGCTAATTCAGTTAATCTAAAAGCGGATTCATGTTCAAGTCACGCCATAAATCTCAGACCCACGTATTTAACACAATCAGGCTGAATCAAGCGAAGCGCAGAGACTTGACATGTAGCACAGATCACATCCACTCCGAACGTCACAGATTTAAAGCTGTGATGTTCACGACCTCAGAGGAACACATCTACTACACTTTGAATGAAAAAAATGAAAAGACCACCAACATATGTAAAGAAAATAATAATAAAAAAACAGCATGACAGCATGCACGATACCGGGACCGTGAAACTGAAGCAGCTAAATGTAATTCAGCCTTCATTCATTTCATTACATGTCACAAATCTGACTGTAGGAAAAGCAGTTAATTAAACCTAAATTAAATAATTAAGTCAAGTTAGTTCAGTTTGTTGGTGATGTCCTCACTACTGCAAAGTAGGGCTGCTACTAACCAGTATTTTCATTGTCTAGATATATTCTAGATTAATCGATTATCATTGCTTGGTCTATAAAATGTCGATCCAGGGTGATGTCTTTAAATGTCTTGTTTCTTCAGTCCAAAACCCAAAGATATTCAGTTTCATATGATGTATAAAAAAAACCAGAGAAAATCAGGAAATCTCCACATTTTCTGCTATTTTTTGAACGAAATTTTACTTAAAACGATGAATAAACTATCAAAATAGTTCTACTGCAAAGTGTAGCTTTTCACCCTTAAATCCACACACACACACACACACACACACACACACACACACACACACACAC
>CALSBV010010255.1:768469-780976 GCA_943590825.1 Bovichtus diacanthus
CACACACACACACACACACACACACACACACACACACACACACACACACGCACACGCACGCACACGCACACACACACACACGCACACGCACACACCTTCTAGGTGTGGCTTTGAAAACATTTTTGAAACATCTGCATAAGAAGTGGGAACTTTGGATATGACACAAAGGACACTTGCAGACTTTTATAGGACGGTTTGCGTGTCTGGTCACAAAGTGTCAACCTCAGCGGTTAAGATCTAAGAAACCATTAAGTTATAATGTTGGTTTTAAGGCATCAGTTGCCATAGTAACGCACTGTATTAAACCTGGATCAGGGGCTTTCCTGTGATCCGGAATATCCCTGAATTTTAGACCTTGGTAACGTTTTAATCCTCCTTTTACCCCCCCCCCCCCTCCCTCCCTCCCTGTGAATCCGTGCGGCTCTTTCCTGTTGTTCCTATTGTTGTTGTTTACTTGTTTGTCTTGACAGCTGACTTGCTCCTGCTTCTCCAGTGTTTACCTGTTGTAGTTGTCTTTTTGTTTTACCTGTGATCCTGCCTGTAGGCTCTCCGTGGCCTCTCCTCCTCTGCAGGAGGAAGAAGTCGTTGCTCCTCACCGTCACCCAGAGCTTCAGAGCGTTTTTCAGCAGAACTTCCTCCGGGTTTAGCCACATTTCTTCCAGCGGGGAGGTGACCGGAGGAAGCCCTCCGCCGTCTCGGTCCTTGCAGCGGCGGTGGATAAAGTTTTTTCCGCCTGTCCTCCGGCTCGGGAGCGGCCTGGTCGATCCTACAGCGGCGGGTTTTCGGGTTTCTCCATGATATCCTGCGCTCCCGACAGCTGCAGGCTTCACACTTCCTCGCCTCACTTCTGCGCCCTCACGCCCGATTTGCAGCAGTTGTACACACCAGCCAAAGATCGTCTATCGTCTGTAGTTGAGTCAGGCTTTGCAGGTTTTGCTGAGTGAAGATTTTCTTTTTATGATATTTTTTTTTTTTAATGTGGGTTGTGTAATGCGTGTTGTAAATGTGTTTGTAGACGTTAGATTTGTGTGTGTTGAAAATGATTAATTAACCTAGAATCACGATACATTGTTGTTTATTGTATTTTATATATATATATTTCTTTTTTCTTTTTTTTCTTTTTTTCTTATTATTATTTTGGCACCAAAAGATTACAGTTATGGTGTGAATGAATGTATATTTATTTAAAAAATGTTTTAAAAATAAATGTATTTATTCTATTAAATAATGCAACTTTGTTATTTGTTATTTGGGTTGATTCTCATGATGTCGGGGACACTATGACAAATGGACTGAATTTTTTTTGTCTATTGTCATTTGATCAATTGTCAACTTTTTTCCAAAAACAAAATGTTTTATCATGACAATAATTTTAAAGATTGTAAAGGTGGGACCAAAATTGCAGACTTTCAATACAACTGTTCTGCATTGTTTTGATCATAAAGTGTGTTAAGCCTATCCTATTAAAAATGTGGCAACAGAGGAATTTGTACCCACAGTTTTGTTGGCATTTTGCAAAAAGTATGGTTTCACTATACAGGTAATCCTTCAGCTTCAGCATTTACAAGTCATGTTTAAACTCATTTTTAGTTTAATTCTAGGTATGGAAACATCTTCAACACTAAGCTATATCACACATACAAAATAAAATAACATAACATGTCCCACATGTTGAATATAGATATAATTAACAATCAAATTCTCAACGTATATGCCAGAATATAAATATTCGCTACTAGTATTACAGTAATGATATTATTGAAAAAGCTACAACATAGAGTCACATAAAGCCTCCAAAAAATAAATGAGCCAAGAAAGGTTTGTAAATAATTGTGAACTAAAACATGTCATACAAAAGAATTACAAGGACTACAGAAGGTGCAGCAATAAAACGCACTGATGACGTTTGTAGTTCCTGAAAAACAGTGACAGAGTGGGAGCTCTTCGTTTTATTTTATTTCTCTTCCGCATTTCACCAACTTTCCCTTCCGCCAGTTCCGGCATAGAGCCACTGGCCCTCCTGTGATTGGCTGTTCGGCTGACACTATGTTCAGGTGCTCAGGACTTTAATTATCACACAAAGGCTGCTTGTATGAATTCAGACCATTCCTCATTAAGACAAAGACAATGCACTGAAGAAGAATCTAAACGTACTGTTATTACAATATAAACAACATACACTAATTACTTACATTTTACTTACTTACATTTTGATCTTAAGGTCCTTTTCCTGGTGTTGTGTAATATCAAGAGTGATATATATGCTAATGAGTGCAGACTTAAAATACAGCCAATAAATGAAACATAACACAGCTGATAGTCAATTCTAATAGTCAGCATTAAGGGTAGACTAATATGGAATTTAAATAAATATAATATAATATAAATAGCCAACAATCTTAAAGAGAGGAAATGCAACAAAGGGCAGATGGATGAATGATCCAGCAACATGTGTTTTCTGTCATGTTACTTGTCAATCTTTCAAAATAAAATGCGTGCAATCTTTGCAAATTAAAATGAATCCCTTATTGTAACTTTTAGGACAAAACCGTTTTATGTTCTGTCAACACAAGCATGATATATTATGGAGGATGACGACAATGAACGATTTAAACAAAAAGATTTCAACCCCCCCTCACCTGCGTTATCGATGGATAAATCCACACCATAATAATACTCCAAGTTTCCATCAAGTACAGTACACATCAGATTACGCTGCAGCTTCATTATTTGGCAAAGACACTAACCAACAGAACTCAAATAACACTTCCTTTCTTCAGCCACCATTTTTGCCATCACTTAATTTGTGATCATTTAATCAAACACAACATTATTTAGGCAAAATTAACCATGTGTACTCAATGTAAACGCACATGGTAGAGTAGATAAAAGTAGATTTTGTCACGGGCCCCTCACCAACACAGAGAGCCAAGTAATGAAGCAGGACTTGGTTTAGCTGACAAATGTGCCATTAATGAAACTACCAAAAACAAATGTGATGCCGGGGCTTCTGGCTTTGGTAATCTATACTTCATAGGGTCAGACCAGCGATGGATTGCTGAGACATGTGTAAAGTATAATGAGGAAGAAGAGGAAGAAGAAAAAGAGGAAGTAAAACTGGTACGAGCTGGAATTAGATCTCAACATGGTGTGCCACATGAATACAGTCCTGCTGGTTTCACTTTAACATTTCAGGAGTTATTTTGCAGAGTATTCATGCGTAGCCAACAACTCATGGTTTCATAAATCAATTGATGATTGTGTGTTGAGTTTATACAAATCAGCATTTTGTAATGGAGTTTCCCAGTTACAGCATCTTCAGTAAAGCAGTAATTTACAGTCACACTCTAAAAAGGACATCTATTTATAGAGTAATGATAAGAACTGATTTACTACAGAGCATGTAGTTTCCTTCATGTTTTTTATTTTGATGTGGTTGTCCTTTCTCCACCTGGTATCAAGACTAAATAGACCAATTTAATTTCAAGAGGGGGGGGTTCCTAACACATACATATATATATATATATATATATATGTATGTATATACACATATATACATATATACAGTATATACATATATATATATATATACAAATATATATACATAAACATATATATATATATATATATATATATATATAGATACATACATACACATACATATATATATATATATATATATATATATATATAAAAAAATTTAAATTAACAAACACCATGGTAAACAGACAAAGTTCATAAACAGATAATACCAGTAGATCAGAGCACGGGCAGAAATCATAAACGGCTCACAAAATGTAATACAGGTTTCATAGATTCAAGGTTTTAATAGCTTTGCTATTTTTTGAAGTATATAGGATTTATGTAATGTTATTGTTTGATTTCGTTTTCAAAAATGAGAAAAGATGGTGGATGTTGACAATTTTGATTGATGAATATGAAATTTTGCAAGTGATAAAATAGAATTGATGATATGGGATTGGTTTTCTTTAGAAGCGTTAATAAAACAGCCAAACAATACATTCAGGAAAGGGAAAAATCTAACATATACCTATGTACAGACATCTTGCCAAAAGACCAAGACCAAAATAGACATAAATCTTCTGGATCCAGTTAAGAAAATGAGCAGTCCATTTAAAGGTCCTCTTTACATCTTTGGAGGGATAAACTATTTTAAAAGTTCCTTATTTATAATCAGATATTTAGAAGATGGGCACCATATGTTCTTCCAATCCAGTCAAGAAAACAACAACGAATGCCTGACGACATGTGTCGGTGTGCGTGTGCCTATATGCGTATGTGTGTGTGTGCGTGTGTGTGTGAGGAGCAGCACCTGTTTGGTTTCTCTCTCGGCAGCCACAAATGGAATGCTAGGCTCCCACTCCTTGTATGGTCATATAGAGCCTCAAAAGGAAGTTGGTGTCACTTTTATTATTGTCCCACCTATAATGCATGTGTTCCTCGTCTTTTTTAAACAGAGATTACTACGGAAAAGCACCACAAAAAAAATAAAGAACATACAGTTTGAGCTCAACTTAACATATACTAATTTACAGGGCTTTTATTATAATTCTTGAAGTATTGTGTGCTTATTTGAGACAGTCATAGCCTTTTGTTTTGGCCGGAATCGGTCCGTCAACGGTCCTTTCTGTTTCCGTGTCTGGGTAAAGAGCAGTGGTGTGATTTCAGAGGAAGCTTTTCTTTTTCAAAATGCAGGTTGGTAACGCTTTATTAGACGTTTAAACGCTGTGGTTTGATGTTGGTGAGTGAGACGATTTGACATCGTTTGATACCGGTGTTGTTTGTGGAGGTAATTTTAGAGCAGAGCTTTGAAAGTTAGCTAGCAGTGTAGCTGGGCGTATCGGCTGTTTAAATGTTAGCTTTAGCTAGCTAAGTGCTCAATCTACCCACAACTTGTCAAAGAGACACAGAGAAAGACATGTTGACATGACATTTTAAAACGTAAATAATATAGATTAGGCTATATAACGTTAGTGGAAATATTCTAGTCTTTTAAAAAAAATGTTTAAAAAATTAAATAAGTAAATTGGTCTAGAAAATGTAAAATAAAAAACAGAGTTCAACTTCCTTATTTATCTGATGAGGACTAGTCTAAAAAAATAAGAATTCCTCACATTTAAATGCCTGAAACCTGTAACTACTTAACATGTACTTGTTAGTTAAAAATGTCGTCATCGAGTACGTTTTGTCACCTCAGTAGTACAATCATTGTGTACAACAATAGTTGGCACATGAAGTATTTAATCTGCAGTATTTTTCATTTTAAAAATTCAGTTTTTAAAGGCAAATGTTATCAGTTCAGGTCTGACTTTATTAGTTCAAATGTGTGAGATCCACAAGAAACCCACGTCAATGTAATGAAGCTCGTATGCACTCACTCTCTCTACTCTGTAATGGTGAACTTTGCTAACAATGCATGGAAGTGCCAGTGTAAGATATAGTTTGTTTAAATGAGCGTATCAACTGTTTAAATGTTATCTTTACTAAGTGCTCAATCCCCAAAACCTGTCAAAGAGAGCCTAAGAAAGACACGTTGACATGAAAGTAGCTGGTACATGATTTGTGATAAAACGATTAGTTGGTTGACAGAAATTTAACTGATCACGATGTTGATGTCTGCTAATAAACTGCTTGGAAAACGTAAATAATTGTGATAATTTGCTATCAATAAATAAAATATAAAAACAGAAATGCATCACAAATCGGAGAAAAATAAAAGAAAGAAACCCAGAGTAACCGTACTTGTATATATGCTTTGTTTTCTCCCTAGGATCCAAACGAAGACACAGAGTGGAATGATATCCTGAGGAAGAAAGGCATTCTTCCTCCCAAAGAGGTACCTAAAGATGATGAAGAGGAGGAGCTGGCCCTCCAGCAGCAGTCTGTCGGTAAGAGAGGCAGTTTAGAATATATATCGGTGTTACTTTGTGGCTTCATTTTTGGAGATTCATGTTTCAACCTACAAAAGATGGTTTTAAAGTGTCACCCAAAACAATTTACTCCACAGTTTTGGTTTTACAAATGAAAATCATGTAAATGATATAAAATATAATGTTTGATCACATGTAATCAGCTGTTGTGACTGTTGTTCTTTCTCTGAACAGTTAAAACATACGAGAACATGACACTGGAAGATCTGGAGGAGAATGAAGATGAGTTTGGTGAAGAGGATGAGGCCGCCATTGAAATGTACAGGTGAGTGGAGATTGTGCCAGTAAGAGTCTGTTATACTGAGCAACTCCCAATCATGGGTGTTATACTGATACTGTGTGTGAAGAAAAACTTACTTAGTCATACTAGTGCATGTCACAATCCACCATCAAACTGCATTTGGCTTTATACCAATAGAGTAGAATGCCAAGGTAAGAAGTGCAGCCTTTGGTGGCTAATGAGACTTCTGTAACAAGAGTGTGACTGAAACCCGTTAAATCTGACTGCACACTGATATGAAATGTGTCTCCTTGCAGACAGAAGCGTCTTTCAGAGTGGAAGGCGACTCAGGTGAAGAACATATTTGGGGAAATGGTGGAAATCTCAGGGCAGGACTACATCAAGGAGGTCAACAAGGCAGGAGAAGGCATCTGGGTGGTGCTGCACCTCTACAAACAGGGGTAGGTCATCCAACAAAACTTGAGAACTTGAAGAAGTCTGCAGAAAAACACATCGTTTGTCTACAATTCTTTGTAATTTGTTGCATTTTCTGCCAGCCCATCAGTCTCCCCATTATAACCAACTTTGGCTCTGACCCTACTGGCACTTTCTAAGCAGATGTGTCTGATGCTTTCTCTTGTTCATCTTCCTCCCCAGCCTCCCTCTGTGTACTCTCATCAACCAGCATCTGAATATGTTGGCCAGGAAGTTCCCCCAGACCAAGTTCCTCAAGTCCATCTCCACCACCTGCATCCCCAACTACCCCGACCGCAACCTGCCCACCATCTTCGTCTATTTCGAGGGAGAGATGAAGGCCCAGTTCATTGGACCGCTGGTCTTTGGGGGCATGAACCTCAAAGTTGAAGGTAGGAGGCGACTTGCTGAGCGTCAGGACTTTAAACACACACACAAACACACACACACACACACGCACACACACACTTAAATCTAATGCAGGTTTAACCATAACATTTTCTGCTTCTTAGATTTGTTGTCACAACAGATGAACATGTTTATTGTAGTGTTATAATAAAAAAAATACAGCTGTTGCAGTCTTATTTTTAAGACACAGTGACTTGAGGTCCCCTCTCTCTCTTTCTCCTCTCTTCATCATCTTCATATTCTTCATTCTTTATATTTAGGTTCATATGTAGTTCCCTCCCTCTTCAAACTTAGTTTGGTTCAGTTATTTTTATGTTGTTATTTTTGCCAAATACTGCACCTCATCTCATCTCAACTTTTTATTTTTATTTTTTGTATATATTATTATACATTATATTTGTATAAAACATTTTGCACTATTTGTACATTGTAGAATCTTATACTGTCTCCTACTGTGTATTGTAACTGTTGCATAACAATTTCCCTCGGGATAAATAAAGTTATCTTTATCTAAATATATCTGTTTAGTCACATTTAATCTTTTAATTGTTGCAGTTTTAGTCAGACAATGTGGACAAACAGTCACATCCTGTGCAGTTCATCGTGTTTTATTAATCGAGCGTTTTCCTTTTTGTCCCGTCTGTCGCACCCAGAGCTGGAGTGGAGGTTATCGGAGTCTGGGGCTGTGAAGACAGACCTGGAGGAAAACCCCAAGAAGCAAATCGAAGACAAGCTAATGTCATCGATCAGATGTTCGCTTCCTACACGAAAGGACAGTGACTCTGAGGACGAGGACTATTAGAAACAAACGTCTATCGCTGCAGACCCGAAACGCTGTGTTGGAAAACACTCTGAGGACTTTGAGCAGGGACAGAGAGGGGACAGCATCTCCTTTATCAGCATATACATTTCATATTTCTACCATGTGGGTGGCTCTTATGTAGAACACAGCCCTGCTCGAGGGAACTTGGCTGGACCTATGACCTTGTTTCTCAACCACCCAGCCTCCTGTACATTTCCGTGGGAAAAAAACGGCACAACAATCACTTTTTTGTAATCTGAATAAACATCCGACTCCATCACTTGAATCTTTACAAAAGCAGTAAAGACAAATTGTAACTTTTTTTTTAATAACTGCGTCACAAAATGTACCTGTACATTTAAATCTGTTGAATTAAATGTGAGTTCACCTCTTTGCCACTATAATTTGTGCCAGTTTTTTTCCTTAATTCTCTTTTCTTTTTTTTTTAAGGGGGGGGAATCTGTGTCACTGTTGATTTATAAACGACTTCTTTTAAGAGATTATTCTTGAGTGTTTTGCTTGTTTTTTTGTGATAACCATGTGTTGTGTAACAGTGCGTGCTTGGTAACAGTTCACATTGACATTTTGGAAGCAGGGAGACACATGGCAGTCATGGTAGAGCAGTTCAATTTTTTTTTTTTTTCCAGCTGTACAATCATTTATTTTCTGTTTAACAAAAAGTCATGTCTCTGTCGCAGAGGCTGTGCGTCGCTGCACCAGTCGATGTGGGTGTGACGTTCAGAGGCTGCCTGCCGCTCTTCTTCTGCGGAGCCTGATTTCCTGTTTTCTTTTTCTAGATTCTTCTTCTACAACGTCCCCTCTGGCAGACCTTGAATCTTCATTAGGAAGAAATGGAAAAAAACAAAAGTCGGTGTCAGTAAATTGATCTGTGATGCAATTAAAAAAAGATTTGCTGGCTCTCTTAATCGCTGGTTCACTACTTGGTTTTGTTGGAAGGGTTGACTTTCTGTAGACGGAGGAGAAATAGTGAACGTTCGTTGTTCCTTGAGTTCGATGTTGATGAATTTCCCGCCTAAGAAACCTTCTGAAACTGAGTGTCCCTTCAGTACAAAGAGCACTGAGCTCTCCTGTCTTTGTTTTTCACTGACTTCCATTGCTACCATCTTAATATTAATTAAGAATATAGAAAAACAACATGCACAAAAGGTGACAGTACTTTCACCTCCATGAGTGTCGTTTCACGTTGTGTACTGCCCCAAACAATCTCTTACAACCGTCAACCAGGAAGAGCAAACATGTCATCAGGAAAGTTAAGTTAACAGTTAAAGAACGCTATTTGTATTCTCGTGTTTTCTTACCAAAAGTATCATATTCTTCTTTCTCCTCTGGGAAAGCTTGGGTAAAAGCCGCATCAAAGGGTGAACTGAGTGAGACTGTGGAGCAAAGAGGAGATAACATGTTTAAACAATGAGCCTACGAATGAGATTTCAATTCTAAATCTGTTTGCAATTCAGACTATACAATTATTTTTGGTGTGACGGCTCACGTTAAATGAATGCATGGGTGTTTTTTTTTTTATGCTGTTAAGGAGTTTTGGCCACCTGCTGTGGGAGTGAACCAACAGCCCTCCAATCAGTGATGACCACCTCCAACATTTCAAACAGGAAATTGAATCTGTTTAAGGTTTGTTTTCCATTTTTAGAGACTCGATCGCTAACGTGCACTACGGTATTCATTGTTAGCTTCAGCGTTTGAAAAAGAAATAGTTGAAATCAGCCTTTAAGCTTCCTATAGATGTTCCATGTTTTTTTTTGTTTTTTTTCCACTATGTTGCCTGTTATATTAAATGAAAGCCACAACTCTTGAACATGACAGTTTAGGACATAATGAATGAAAGAGGTGAGACTACCATTTGTTTGTTTTGTGCTCCTCTGGTGAGTAGAGGTTGCTGTAAAGCGCCGATAGAGTTACGTGCTTTAGAGTAATGAAACAGGAACTGAAAAAAAAGAGAAAATTCCGAAAGTCAGTGAGCTGCTGCAGAACAATATCAAAAATTTTGATGAAATAAGCAGAACTGAGTGTGAAAACTTACTCTTTTGAAAACATTCTTGACTTGCTCCTGTGGAGAAACAAGTTCAGATTAATGACAGAAGTAGCATTGTCCACATGTCCACTAACTCCCAATAAACAACAACCAATAAATCCTTTATCTAAGAAGCATACAAGAAGCCAGCTACTGGCGACATTTTGTCATAGAAAGTTGAATCAACTCTGTCCTTTCTGAGGCCATAAAGTTTAAACATTTATAGTGGTGTTACGTTATAGTATTGTGTTCCTGTTGCTCACTAAGCACTGTCCAAAATTGAAATAAGAGCTTTCAAAAGGTGCCTGAATACCCAAAACAGACTTGTATATTTAACATTAATATTTTATTTGGCTTTTTGCCTCATTTTGTATCGTTTTTAAAAACAACTTTGTCATTGCTTCTGCTCCTAATACTGTAAACAGTTAAATACTTATTAAATGAGTCAGATATCTAAGATGTTTTTTCAGAGGATCGACTGAGACTTCTGTTGGAAGATACAGATTTACAGATAAAACTCTGCTAAACTGCGAGGAGGTTCATGCTGTCAGGAGATGATTATTTCATTATTTTTAAGTAGCCCAACATATAACACTGAACACACTACTGTGAAACCAGCGGCCTCAGTACTCCGTACCTCAGTTTTTTTTTTCACCTTCTTGTTACCTCCCTCTCCAAATTGTGAAAAACAACCTATATTTTATTAGCTATCAAATAGAAATCTCAAGCCAATTATTTTACAAAACAGCTGTAGCTTTCATGATCTTTTAGGAACAGGGTTAGCCTGTAGCCTCCTACACCACCTGCTCTCAGCCTTTGATTAGCTGAATTAGCAACAGGGGGCTGATGGGAAATGTGGTACTATGATGTCAACAGCACCACTGCTGAAGGACAGAGGTGAACAATTGAGTCCATCGTCACAGGTCATTTAGACGGTGATATAGTACGTCTGAGAATTGTGAAGTGCATATTGTACCTCATTCTGGTCTCCCCATAAAACGTCACTCAAATCATCACTTTGGATGCCTCGAACCTGCAGACAAACAACACGATTCATCGTGAATTGATAACAGACAATGAACACAACAGCACAATGTTTCAATCTCAGCACTCGCTGAGAAAAATAAATAAATGAATGTTCTGAGTATTTGGACTGAATTCCTGTGCAGATCAATGTGATCTGGACTAATGTTTGGTCCAACAATGTTTTTTCTCTTGCATATTGTTCTTTAAACTGCGATGATCATATAACAATGCGTGACCAGGAGGAGTTGATTATCCACTGAGTTAGAAAGAAGTAATAAAAGGGAGAAATATTACTATTAATATCTGACAGAGAGACCAACAAAAGCTGTGGTAGAGATGTTTATTACTGATCAAAGTGATTGATTAATTGAAAAACTTTTTTCTTTACAACCTCATATTAAACTTGCTTTCTTGACTCACAGCCTAAAGAAATAATTTATTATTAATCGGCTCAAACGTCACATGTGGAAATGGGACCAAAGAAAAAACATGCATAAAGTTGTCAGAAAGTATCATTTATTTTAGGGATGATTTGAGTGTGGATGAATGTAAAATGAAAAGAAAATTATTTACCTTTCTTAACTCTATTCCATCTTCCCACTGATCCAAAGCACTGGCATCTGAGTGAAGAGCGCATGTGAGAATATTTTCAGTCATACTGGAGCGTTTCAATTTGTTTGATAGAAACATAATTACCATTACGATGATAAACACAAGAGGAGGAATCACTTCACTATGACAGTTCTTTATGACTCTAAGTGCATTTGTGGTCCACAATAGCTACTTTCAAGGGATTTTATTGTACTTTATTGTAATTGTATGTGCTGTAATTACAATAATCTTCATGCAATTGGCACTTTCTGCCAAAAAGTGTCTGTAACTCTCCGCTCATAAACTACCAGAGTGTTTGTGTATTCTTCTGTTCTCTGAGATTTAATAAAATAAAAATAAAACGATTGTTTTCTCTTTTCTTCAAGCTAAACATACGAAAGTTGTCTTTTGGGAAAACCCAGAAAAGCCCTTCATCAGTCAGTGGCTTAGACAAAACTTTCTCAATGTCTTGCCTCGGAGAAATGAACCGTTGCTATCAAAGGACGACCTGATTTGATCAAATTTGGGGGAATTTCCTAAAAATTTTGAAAAATGTGTATGAAAAATGTGACTGAAAATGTAAAGCTTCCTATGCAGCAGCTTTTACATGTACTATGCCTCTTATATCCATTTATTTTTATTTTATTTTTGCTTTAAAATATGTATTTTTTTGTTAGGATATTGATTTACTAAATAATGTTAAAATTTTATAACGGGGGAAGGGGGTGTACATCTGTGTTTGTCTGGATGTGTTGGAAAAACAAAATGCCAACAAATATTTTTGTCAAAAAAACACCTCTACACTCACAAATAATGATCTGGAATGCACACTTATTCAATAAACCTTAAAGAGCAACAGCAGCCGAACGTCCTGTTTGGCTGCCAGTGGTCGTGTCCTTCCTGCAGCGATGCTGACGTGTGCGCAGGGTGTGTGTAGTACGCATGGTGTGTGTAGTGCACAGGCTGTGTGTAGTACGCAGAGTGTGTGTAG